>LQNK01000049.1:240094-254929 GCA_001586405.1 Phoebis sennae | reverse complement strand
GCAAACAGCTTACAGTAAGAACAATAATGTACTTCAAATGAAGTAATCTATAATATAAACTTACTTTGGAAAAAATGAAAATCACAAACAAAAATATTCACAAAAAATATATAAAGGAAAAATCCATTGCGTCTTACAAGCTTATTTCTATAAGGTTCTTAACACAGTGTTTTCAGGGATAAAATTAACATAAATATATGCATTATGATCCTGTCGAAATTTTACTCCCGTTTATTGTGCCTGTATTTAAATATAAGCTATAAACTTATTTCGTTTGAATACCAATGTGTACATATATTTATTTTATAAAATGAGATCTTTTCTGTGTTATTGTGAAGACAGAAAAAAGACCGAGGTAAAATTTTGCTTCGTGTAAATTTTACACAATTTTTACAGTACATTCAAAACATGTACCTGATCACGTAAAAATAATAAAAAAGTTAATTTTTTTTTGGAACATGAACCTCAACGTAACAACTGGACGTGTTGCAACGTAACAGGAACAATTACTGCGATCGCGCTTGGACAAGATAATCAATAAAAAAATATCTTGTTAAAGTAAGTTCATGTTGAATGATAAATTCATCTTATTAAAATAATTTCATGTTAAAAAAATTCATAATAATTGATTTTTTATTATTTTTTACGTGATTAGGCACATGGTCTGAATGTCATTTTGTTGGCTGTATTTTTTTTTGCTCTAGATATGAAAGATATAATCAGGTTAAGTTTATTTTCATAGTGCCTAAGTTTGTAAACAACATGCAATTTTGGCATTGTTATCCGCTGTGCAATTGTTTAAAATAACAAATTTAAAACATCAATCAATCGTTCCTGAAAATTTAAGTTTACATATGAATGCGAATTTGCATCGAAATGCATTTATTTATTCAAATATTTAATGTTTTTACAACACCTAGGACTTTATCTACGGCATAATAGATTTTATTCGAACAATCAAATATATCGACCACTTAGTGAACTATCAGAAATTATTAGAAATGTATTTCAATCTGAAATAATTTATCAATACAAATCCATCGTCAATCAAGGCCCAATCAAACGCATCGATATCAGAACTAATCAAACAGGTAGTAAAACAAAGCCAGATTAGTCGTGATCTCGATTGATAGCCATCAATAATTACATGTAACGTAATAAGGAAGATCAAGTGGGGTCAATAATAAATCTCTGAGGCCAGACCCGGGACACCAGTAATGAAGTAGTTCCCGGCAATCACAGACGATATTATCTGCACCGCTAACTTTAATTACAGGTGAAACTATCTGTTACCGCCGACGATGAGAATTGTTTGGCAATTGCTTGGACGAACGATATCTCTGTTAGATTACTTGTAAGTTCTTAAGGACTTCATTTGAAGGCTTTCTCTTAATAAAGATGTAAAGAGATAGATGTTTCCAATCTTTGTTCAAGACTTCATTTATAATTTAATTAATCTCACCTATTTTACTCCGCCTATCTTTGTTAACCCCTACAGAGTTTGCTCATCTTTGAACTTAAAATTTGCTTTTGTCTAAACTATTCGCTACATAATTTTATCAAGATCGGAGCAACGATACTCGAGATATCGCCAGGTAAACATTTGTACTTATCTATAAATATAATAAAACAGTAACCGAACCATTTCTGTACATTGAATATTTTTCAAAAAGAGTAATTGGTATGCAACATGTATGTTCTATAGATACCAAAACCATGGTTAGAATTTTTTTTTTCTGTTTGTCTGTTTATCTGTTTGTCTGTTTGTCTGTTTATCTGTTTGTATGTTCGTCAATCACGTAATAACCACTGGGCAGTTTTTGATAAAATTGCACATGCTGATAGACCAATATTAGGTGCAACTTATAGGCTACATTTTATTTGAAAAAAATAATTTTAGGGGTGGCTCGCCATACATGTAAACGGAGGGTAAAAAAATAAATTCGCGAATACATCATTGAATGAGGTGTCATTGGATAGGTCTTTAAAAATGAAATAAAGGTTTCTAAATGCGTTTTTTGCTAAATTAAATATTTTTTAAGATATATGCTTCTAAAGTCGTGAAAATGTCATACCACGTGATAATGTGAGATTTTGGTTGACTTGCGGTCATGTCTTTTTATACTCTTTACGTACGGTAAAAACACTCAATAAATTCTCAAAAATCTTTAAAAAATAACTAACTATCCGCCCGCGGCTTCGCTCGCGTGTGCTACAATTTTCTGAATTTGGAAGAGGCGCGTGCACTCTGAGATTTTGGTGAAACCTATTTCCATAGAAAATAATAAAAACATATATTGTAGACATGCGCATATATGAGCGGTCCTGCGATCGTAATTTTTTTTAACTTTTGTTGTGCTCCTCTAAAATACAGAAATTAGTAGCCCACGCGTGCGAAGCCGCGGGCGGAAAGCTAGTTTAATATAAACAAGGCTGCTGATTTCTACGCTTTCTTTTTCTCGTGATTGAGAACAACACTACCATGAATACTGCTTCTTGTATTATACTCTCAAGCAAATTCTCTCTAAATGTGTGAAGGAATTGTTGTAAAGCATATTTAATTAAAATGTATGTACAGAACTATTTGATTAAAGAGTTTTTCATTTCGTACTAATATTATCGAATACGTTGTATAAACTTCGATATAAAACATGCGAATAAGCGGAAATGAAAACAGGCTCATAAGGATGTTTCATTCGAGGAATACGTAAACAGAGCGACTGCGAAATTTCAATATAAAAGTGACGTCTGTCAAAACGCTGAATAATTTCGGTTCAAAACGTTTCCTCGGTGATGGCGAATAAAACGTCCGAATGTTCGGGAAGTAACGAGATAATGCGGTAGTTAATATTTGTACCGGAAGCCCTGGCTGCTTTGTTATTGCTTCAGGAAGCCGACTTACATTTTACAACCCAATGAGGACATTTAAAAAATTATTACGTCAGTGGAACTTGTGTTTAAATGTAGAATGCGAAATTCGTATTCCAGATTACAGATAGCATTCAATACTGGATCATAGTTCGAATTTTGTTATGTTAATTTTAGTTGAAAAGTATCTGTGACGTCAGACGTGAAAATCCTGTTCAATGCATATTTTATTCAATAACTTCGAAACTTTTATGTACTTTGTAAGAAATAGCAATATTTCTTGATGGAATTGCACTTCATTTTTATTTGGAGGAAAACAAAATTTACCACTAGTTTGTAATTTTATGAAAAAAAGTGATAATTAAAACAAAAAAAATATATAACTTCTACCCAATCAACTTACGTTAAAGACACTCCACGTACCGCTTACCTTCATGACGAAAAAATGAGACATCGTCTCTGATTTTCCCCTTCGCCATAAATAAAGCTTATTTTACTTTATTTATACCGAAACCCAGACTCATTGAACCAGTTAAGCTGCGTGAAGAGTACTCCGTACAAAATATCCTTCAGATGTAAGAAAATACAAAAAGGCACAAAATCTGCAGTGCCGTTTCATTTGAACCTACATTATTTGTTATTATGAGGTTTGAGAATGACGGTTCTTTAATAAAAATTAACTTTTATACTTCAGGGGGAAACAAGGAAAACGTGGACTTGAAATTGTAGGCGCTGAAACTAATTTTAATAAAGTTATTTACAAATGTAATGAAAAGGATTATAAAGGAGCAAACACACAATATTAAATCTGTAAGTATAATCCCTAAGCATTACAAAACACAAGGTATAATATTAACGTTAAATTTTGGTTTATTTTAAACGAAATTTACGAAATCACATATTGAATAAACTGCTTTTATCATTGTACTCTGATAACACGAATATGATTTATGGGAACGAACATAAAATTCACGAAGGATTCATACGTAGAGGTCATAAAATTTAGACGAGTGATTTATATGGTAAAGTTTCAGGCGATCGCCGTTTTCTGTGACGGGTTTTTTCGGGGGCATTGTTCATAGTTAATCTTGGAAACAAAAACAGTGAGTTCGGTGGCGGCGCGTCTGGTGGAGCTATAACTCAGGGGTACAAGTGCGCACGACACGCGGCATGATAGTTTTCTATGGTACTTTTGGTTGGAACGATTAGCATAACAAGAACGAAATCGGTAATAGTTTCGGTGGTGCAACGCAATGGTGATATTGTGTTAACGTTGCCTAGGCTTTTTGTTTGAGTTGGTGAGAAAACCAACCAGCTATTTAGTTTAAAAATATGAATACTATTTAGTATAAAAATATGATACCTGCAGATAGAAGAAGTTATCTCTTATCACTATTTTAATAGTTCATCAAAATTGAGTACTAAATCCTTAACTTTACTTGACATAATGTTGATTTTATGGCCGGAGGCAGGTGAGAACCCCATTATCTACACTGCCTCTTCATTATCCTTTTAATAAAACTGAATTATATATGAAGATAGCTGAATGGGCTTAGTACGAATATGTCTTATTTTCACTAGACTCTTATGTTTAACTCGAAGTTAATTCTCACGAAGTTATCACTACAGTACAAAAAAATACGATTTTTATGCTTTTTATTGCTAACAGAAAATGCTATTAAAGAGAGTTTTATTTTTAGACATCATTTTTACAATTTTTAGAAGTATAATATTATGTTGAATAAAGGTTTATTGCATTTATCGATAATATTTATAATCGGATCGCAGGTCAACATTGCGCAATGATAAATAAGAAATCGGCTTATATTTAAGTACCCTCATATTTTGTAACAAAGTGGGGTCTGTAGGCTAATTTACTTGCGTCCATTAAAGTGCAAATGCGGGTTTCGGGTGAAAATTGATGAGACCCTGTACGAGCTATCGATCAAGATTTGTATCCCAATTCTCTTAAAACTTAAGTAAGTAAATTGAATAATACATTTATTATTCAAGACGGGAAGGAATAGTTGTGAGGTGAGTTCGGATTGTTTGTGTGTTGCGAATATTTGAACGTTCATGTAAGGTTTGAAGAAAATGACATTGAGACGATTATTATCAAAGAGTTTTAGATTTTAATTAATTGCATTTTTAAATTGAAAGAATGCTACGAATTGGAAAATATCTATAAACTTTATATTAAGTTGTACCCTGAATATGGACAAAGTACATTGTAAAACAAACATTTTGGGAGACGCCCTCATGATATTACGCGGCAAGTGCAACCACTTGGGTTTAAATTCATTTCATTTCTTAATGTAACTGGTACACGAAGCTAACGTATTTTTATATTAGCTTCAGTATACTTACCTAACTAAGGTATTCTATCACCTAGACCTTTTCCTATCCGTATATGAAATTCATAAAAATGCATTCAAAGTTGCGGCGTGATTGACACGCAAACATACACACATTATTTGTAGGATTTGTATTTTTTCTACTTTGAATACCTATGATAAATTAAAAATATATAATAATAATAGCTCCCCTGACCGATTTCGCCCATGGTGCCCAATCTCAACAGAGACTAGCCAGCTGCGCAGGAGATATTATAGTGCACAAGTCTTCGCGCGAACACAGGTGCACTCTCTATACCTTTTTACTCTCGAATTAAAAATATACTTCTGATTTCGCTCTGAGATTGCAATCAAATCCTTCCCAAAACAATGTTAATGATTTTATGATAATATCCAAGGACAGTTTAAGACTTAGTGATTATTTAATAGTTGTCTGTTCACTTGCGACTCGTGTATAAACTTGTTAATGACTTTTGATTAGTGTGGGGTGTGACAGGAGCTGTCAGTGTATGGGAAGCAAAGCGATCCTGTTTACCCTGAGACAAAGGTGAAAATGTTAGTTACTAATGTTACGTTAGATACATTTGTGGCTATAGGTAGGCATACATTTTCTTAATTTCCTCTATTTCATTTTTTGATATTTATACAAAACATACATTAAGTTTACTATTATATTTGATAAAAAACATAAATATTTTGTTTGTTTTATTTTTTGTAGGGTTCTGTACCTAAAAGATAAAAAATGTTCGTCTGTCACCAGTATCTCATATCTCACCGTGACCACTAGAAAGTTGAAATTTTCACA
This sequence comes from Phoebis sennae, assembly GCA_001586405.1. Taxonomy (NCBI): domain Eukaryota; kingdom Metazoa; phylum Arthropoda; class Insecta; order Lepidoptera; family Pieridae; genus Phoebis; species Phoebis sennae. The sequence goes on along the minus strand of LQNK01000049.1, from coordinate 248,902 downwards.
AATTATATATTTCGTTGCCGCTATAGGACGATATTTTAAAGAAAAGTATTTCGCGAATAAGCTACTCGAGAACAAAATACAGATTATTTATTTACGAAAAGGACAAAAGTAAGAGTTTTATATTGCAGTGCTTTTTGACAAAAAGAAAGACAGTCGGCGCTAAAGTTGTGATTGATCATAGCAAATGGCTTGTGACGCAGATCCGTACAGCGTCTAAAGTACCATTCTTTTGTTTATTTACTGTGATAATTTGCCCCTTTTATACATTTATAGTTAAGATTGCTTTGAACAAGGAAAATCTATTCATAAATATCGCACATGAAGAAAAATTCTAACCAGAAAAAATGTATACTATTACATCATTGTTATGGAATGTAGGATCTTTAAAGTGAATTAAATAAGTATAAAAGGAAACAATAATTACTTAACGTCTACGTTGTTGTGTCGGACAAAAAAAATGAATTGTTCACATAACTTTTAAACGTCGTAAAACGAGAATAAGGGGCAATATTGCTTAGTTGTAGACATAAACGCAAAAAATTGTTCAAAACCATTTTTAAAATGGCCCAAATGGCAACATCTAATTTTTTACCAAACCACGATAAAACACCTACTTATGATCGCTCGGCCATAAAAACGGTTCAGTGTAGAATAAGCTTCAATATATGGGTCCATAAAAAGCACGGAAACATAAAATTTTCCAGTAATATTTTAGCAATTTCCGATATGGGTCTTAGAGTCGACGAGAAATTAACCATCCGACCATAGTTATTGATAATGTTGCACGATTTATATTTACGTTATCTTGGTAAAACATATTTATAGTAAAATTAAATGGTAAATGTTTAACATGTATTAAAATTTACGAGTCACAAATTATGATATTTATTTGTCTTTTAATGTTGATTAAATATAATTCCGTTCTGCAATTCCATTTATGTCATGCTTACAGGCAATCCATTCATTTGTTAGGCTCATGTATGAAACAAAAGGATTTTAATTTTTACTCAACCAATTAATTGGTGCCGGTTTCATATTAAGAATTAAAATAATGAATACTCAAAAGAAATATTAAAATTGAAAATTGCAATGAGTTTCCTTTATAAATAAAGAACTACAGTTACCTCTTTGTTACAAAAGTTCGTAAACCTAAAATTAAATTACACTTAAAAATATTATAGAAATACTGTATGCAATAAGATGAGATCATTATATCAGACCTATAACTTTATTCGATACTGGAAAATTCTGCGGAATGTCACGATGAAATTCTGAAATATACATTCCAATAAAAAGAAAAGTGTTCTGGGAGACGCTGAAAATGTGTCCGCATTTGGACAAATTTGGGTCGAATATAACCTCGAATGGAGAGAGTGAACGGTGCCTTATAGCAGTAATATAAAATCCAGCGAAAACAACCGCTTATGTAAACAAATACGGTTAAGTGAAGGCCTTATTATATTATGTATGTAGACAGGCTTTTAAAACTATGCATAGTTAAACGATAATATTGTTCTGTAAATAGGTTTATGCATTTGATCGATAACTTGAACGCTTATAAAGATTATTTGAACCCCGCGACTTCACCCGCGTGTATGTTTTCTGCTAACGAATGCCTACGTCATAACATCTACCTCCATGCCAAAATTTCAGCCCTATCCGTACAGCGAATTGATTCAGTCAGTTAGTCACCTTTAATTTTTATATATATAGAAAATCGACTTATGGCAGTGACACTTTCGCAAAATTAATGACCTAGAAATTATTCCTTAGAGTTTTAGGTAAAAACTGGGCTGCTTAAAAAATATTTTAAAACAACCGATTAAAAAGTGTAATAATCGCATCGATATTTCCACCGCCCAATTCGAGGGGGCAATTTAAATCTGTCGCATTACACAGTAACTGTAACGAGCCAGCGAGCACGGACGACTTTTTGTTCTCAAGATTAACGACAAAGTGTGGGTCACAAAAAAAGTGCCGGCAAGTACGGAAATTACCAAAACTTCGTGTCGAAGCCCGAAATTTTCTTGTTCTAAATGTCGTCGTAAATGAAAGATGGCTCTTTTAAAATCAGAAAAGAAATTAGGAACAGACGTTTTTAGGATTACGAGTTTTGTAACAACTTAAAACTCGAGTTTTTTACAAAGGGCTGAAGTGGTTTTTGATGTAACACCTATTGATGGCAATTTGGAATTTACTTTGAAGTGTAAAGTTTTCGTATTTTGCATTATTCGTGAATAGATAGATAAGTCTCTATTTACGTAAAACATTGTGAAAAACTCGTTAATTTTTAATTAATCTAAAAACTTTGTTAGTTATAATACTATTAAAAGCAAACTAGACTGAATTATTTAATAAATTTTAATTTGCTGTACAAAGAAGTACAGTGAAGCATTTTGTAACAAAATATATAATTATTTATTAACGCACTTATTTACGAACGATTCTTCTAACATAATATTTTTCCTATACTCTGATATTATTAAAGGTAAAAAAAATATAAAATGCATTATATACTTTTAAGAAAATATGTATTTCCAAAATTAAAACGTGTTCCTCTGAAATGTTTTCTTGGTTATTTTTCAGATTAACGTATGAAAACGATGCATTCGCTAACAATGTATCGTACATTCATACATCCATCAAGAATCTCTCCCATTGTGAATTGTTGAAAATATATGGGCTGGTTTTTAATTAATTTTTAATTTCGCGTCCGTCATGAGTGTAGGCTTCGCGCAATTCATCCGACGCGCTTACGTGACAGGCCTACCAAGTGGAAATAATATAAAGATGCTGTAAATGTGCGGAAATGCGGATGTTTTATGTTATTTGACGAGTTACATCTGAGCACATAACTGGATGAAAATAATCTATACTAATATTATAAACCTGAAGAGTTTGTTTGTTTGTTTGTTTGAACGCGGTAATCTTAGAAACTACTGGTCCGATTTGAAAAATTCTTTTAGTGTTAGATAGCCCATTTATCGAGGAAGGCTATAGGCTATATATCATCCCGATATTCCCACGGGAGCGAAGCCCTGGTACAGTATAAATTTGAAAAAAATTAGAAAAGAAAGAAGTAAAGCTTCCATTTTCGTTATTTCTCAGTAACATTTAAATATCAGAAATGTCCGACCAAGGCTCCTGCATATAGAACAAAAATATACATACAGATATAAATTGATCCGCTAAAGTAAAAGCGAAATTTTAATTTAGTGTATAAGTGGCAAAATATAAAAAACAATTACGTCGAAATCTGTTCAGTCAGCTTTGCAAAAAATTAATAAGATTCAACACGAAATGTACAGAAGTAACGTGGAAAACGGTCGTAATTAGCACTTGTAGCGAGAGGCGAAAAAAGGCCGCGTTAACTCATATCGGTCGCTAAATTAGTCTCACATATGAAAAGTTACGTATACCTACGTATTTGGCCGAATTTCCGGGCAGGGCGAAGCGTTTCTGGCTAATGACGGGCCGACCCAACAATATATCTCTCGTAGTTAGGCGCAGAAATCACGGCGACTCTTGCGCTTGATTGAGTTTTCTTTACCATTGTGCTTCCATTAACAAAATAGCTTTCTCCCCGGGGCCTCCCACGGCGCCATGTGTTCGCGAAAAATTATACGATCCATTTTTCTTACGCCGCCGCACTCAGCGCTTAAACACTTTCCGATGATTTTTATGTTTACGTAGCTAATGCAGGTTTTTAAAGTATATTGACGAAGGACTTTGTTATATTTGATACGATTTTTAATGGAATGGATATTATTTTATGAATTTGTAAAATATTTTTAATAAGATGCAAATTTTACAGAATTGTTGATTAAATAATGGATCAACATTTTTTGTATGTTTCAGTTTATAAAGTAATAGCAGATCGTGTGTAACATGTGATAATAACAATATTGTTGTTATATAAAATGTCTCCGTTCTTTAGCTATGTAGGCTTTTGATTTAAAAAATGAAGATCGATTTTTTGGGCAAACCCATACCTTTTAAAATTCTTTTCGTTATAATAATTTTCCGTCTTATTCATGAGTAATAATATACAACTTACTATCCACATTGCGCGTTCTCAGGGGCTATATTAGCTATCTCTAATTCGCTTCATTTCTAAATTAGCGGTTATATTAATTGTTCGTATCTACGACGTTCACAGTACTTATATGAGAGTAAACGAAAGCTGCCCCTGAGTGCTCTTGTACAGCTAGCGTCTCATTAACAACGTATCTAATTATACCATCGTGGAGCAACCTCCGGCAAGAGAATTTCCCAAATTACTTATTACGGAACGCAATTACACTTAGGGGTAATGCTACGAGACACGTAGAAGACGAGTTTGGAAATAAAAATGCCGCCAATTAGTTAAAGGGAAAGTTAGTGGAAACTCCAGGTATTCCATTATGAATCTTTTTGGATGTTTTGAATTTATAAGTAATATCTTTTATAAGTGATTCAAAACTAACGGATATTTTGTATTAAAAGCCATATTTTTAGGTTCTTTATTATATATTTTTATTTTATGATAAACTTTTTTTTTCAATACATGTGATTTATTTTACGTGGATAGATAAACTCTTTAAAAGGTCTTGCATGTACTTAAATTTTAGTTTGATTTGGTGAACTGTTGTGGTGTAAAAAATGTATTTTAAGATATACTTTGATATTTTATAAATTCCGAATTTAATCAAGATTTCAACATAAAAAGATTTTTACCCGTAGCAGTACAATCATCGTAGTAATAAAAATAGTATGATACAACAGTAATAGTAACTTTGGCCAAATGTTCCAGAATACAAAAACTAAGATAAATTCAAAGTCTGTTTACATTGCATTGAATGTAACATTTTTCTTATTTACCCGTGAGTGATAAAAGTCGTACTTAAGCTTAATTTTGGTTCCAGCGCTTCCGCCATTAAGGGTTTTAAAAGCATTTTCTACCTCTTTCCTCGTCTAATTGTAATATAAACTAAGTAAAATGTGAATTAACGACTCTGAATAATATTAAAAGTTCTATGAGAATAGATTGTTAAATGTATGTATATGCGGAGGTTTTTAAACTGTATTTTTGATGTTAAATCATGAAAATATTTCCATGAGGTACGCTCATAGTATTCCTTTGGATTTAATTTCCTGTTCGGAGATTTAACTGTCATATTTTAGTTATAAATTCAACAAGTTTTGGATTGGATACAATATTAATCATGGGCTGTTTTTTGTAGAGTCCAATATTTTCCTTGAATTACAAATGAATATGAATGAAGAAAGGTTTGATTTTAATTAAGAGATATTGGGGTTTGGTCTTTTGTTATTTTCACCGGCTTGATTAGATTTTCGCGAAACAATGTGTAAAGAGACAGATAGCAAATTGAATTGCAAAATTATTAAAATTTGTATTGGCGTATGTACATTTTTACAATATAGAATTTACATATCCTTTTTGTGTTTAGCTTGTATAGAATTTACATATCCTTTTTGTGTTTAGCTTGTATAAGCATATTTTTATCATATATCGTTATACCGTAATGAAATAATGTACTGTAATTTATTATTATATGTAATTTGAATGTTTTTAAATGCAATTAATATTGATACCTAGAAAACTAAAAATATATTGTGTCATTATACTATGTAAATTGATTTGGATAGAATTGTACACTAGACAGGATTGAGTAATTATTTGTGAATTTTTTTTTATCTATATTCGTAATCATGATATATTTTGCATTACATTTAGGTAGTATGTATATGTATATATAAATTATACATTCTTAGAAAGTATCAGCATGAATAGGTCCTCATACATCAATTTCATCCCCTTTTATACAAAAAGTTGTGTGTTTATTTTTATTTGATCATAAACATAGTCTCTCACAATCACCACAACCCTGAAATGCTGTGAATCCAAAGAATTTTACGATCCATTACTTCTTTTATTCGAAACGAGTTTTCGTTTTATAAATTCATAAAACAAAACAACGGTATGTAAAACCTCCACATTTGAAAAAAGTTACAATAAAACATTTTGAAGCGCCGGTGTAATGCTATGAAAAATGAAAGGAAGGAATTTTAAATGGCTAACATTTATGGAATACTCCAATGTAAGTTTTTAAACAAAGGTAAATAAGCCGTCGGGTGGGAACCGTATTCATGCAACGGGTCGCAAAAATAGTCAAAGAATAGGGAAGTATTTTGCATAGGTTATTATTTTTTTATAATTTTGACTTATTAAACGTTTGACTTATTTAAAAACTTACGTTCGATAGTAATAATCCTTTAACAAAAAAAAAATAATTTATGAAAGATAGATCTATGGATGCGTTTCCTGGAAAAGGAGTGATTATAAACATGAGACGTTATTATGTCGTTCTTGCTTAAAAAAATACATATTTTATCAGGTCTAGTAAAGTAAAATGGAGTTTAAAATTTTCCTTAATCATGACATGAAAATGCGATCGAGGCGATATCAAAAACTTAGTAATAGTTAATATAACGTTCTAATTGAACTTCCCCTTATCCTGTTCTATTGCACAATACTTTGACATTCTTCATATTTACCTTGAAATCGTAACATTTCATGGGTTGCGTCAGGGGAGATATCAGTCGCCTCGACATTTAAGCGGCGTATTCATAGCAACAGGCAAGTATCAGCAAAAACATTGCATTGCGAATGCAAACCGCAAGCCCCGGGAGATTTAGTCGACTCACTCGGAATAGATTCCGTATTCCTTTGTCTTTAGCTGAATATTCCGACCTATCTCTAGACTTCTAGAAGCTAGATGTATTCTCAACCCCTGTCACACCCGCAATCCAGCTCTATCTAGGTATTTGGCTGTTGCGTAATTGTTCCGAGTAGATGTTTTCTCGTATATGTTATTACCTTTTTTGGGTGTTTGTTGTTAGATGACTAGAACTATGCGACGATTTAAAATTAAGTGGTATCAACATTGTGTGTAAGTTTAAAAAAAAATGCATAAAATAATCCTATGAACAGTATTCAAACGTCATGTTTCATTAAGACTAACGATATCACTGTTAAATGCGTACCTTTATTTGGTGTGAAAATGCTTTTTTTCGATTTTACTTGAAAATCAACTCATCTCTTTATTTGTTTATTTTTTAGAATTTTAACAAAGATTACACTCAACTTAATAACATTACAAAACTTAAAACTAGTTAAGTGCATCTTCCGTTACACGAAATCACAACTTGCAAACCATAACAAAAAGTTTATAGAACAATTTACCTAGACTTAGTAGACTTTACGAGTGCCTTATACAATAACTAGCCGCGCCCCGCGGTTTCACCCGCGTAACGTCTGATCCCGTGGCAACTCCGGGATTAAAAGTAGCCTTTATGTTATTCTGAACCCTTACCTGTATGTATTATTACCAAGTTTCATCATAATCAGTGCAGTAGTTTTTGCGTGAAAGAGTAACAAACATCCATACATCCATACTTACAAACTTTCGCCTTTATAATAGTAGTAGGATATTGTAAATAGTCTTTATAGAATAACCTTATATACGTATATACGCATCTTGCATCCAAATGCTAATCCGTTTATCTTTGGGCGTTCCCAGTCTCATGCAATCACTGTCATGCTGATGGAGGCGACAGAACTATCTTTAAGCACGTCTCAAAGTTAAGCATTGGTTCAGTAGTCGGATGTTAGCTCTAACCTAAATCATTCAAGGCGAAGTTAGAGCCACTTGCAAGTTTAGACGGGTGCAATATAGGTGTGCATTGTAATATTATATATAGGTTTGAAGAACCAAGAAATAAATGTCAATAATTACATTAAAATTTGTCAAACAGATTATAAGCCAGGACGTAATATACTCAGTTGATAATAATACATAGGCTTAATTCCGTCCACGTTCTAGGATTAAAATGATTTATGATTTCTGTAACAACGGTATGAGCTGACCTGTAATCACAATCTTCAAAATATTAGTTACATGGGCGGTGTTGAATTGTAAAAATTGACAAGACTGATTAATCAATGCCAACGCGACGTAATAAAAGAAGTGATAATCATATGAAGAAATATCACGTTTCGCGCTGTGAAGTTATTAATACTCTGTGTGTTTGTGTAAATTACTTCATACACTTAAATAAGTTATCTTAGGGATAATTTTACATATAATCATTTTTTATTTTATTTTGATAAATACAAATTTACAGACGCAAATATGATTAAAAAGTGTAACATAACGAGTAAAATTGTGTCAAGGGCATTTATAAATTCGAATTTGTTCTGACACAACTTTTATATATTTTTCTCTTCCTTAAATTGTTCACGTAGACAAAGCTCGTCTGTCAAACCTTCTTACGGGAGTCAATATTTTGAAATCGCAAGTTGGAGAAAAAGCAAATACCTCGTTAAGCAGGATTCGCTTGAATAATTTCACGTAAATACAACCTTCCGCGCGATTTGCAATTCATATCCTAAATTAACGAACAAAAGCCTAAATTATTCAATTTAAGTATTTTCTAGTACTGCTTGAGGGTGTTCGAGATTTAACGAGATTATTTATATGTAGCAATTAATTTGTAAACGATTATTTTAACGATTTTCGTTAAGTATTATAAAGTTATCATTTATAACATCAATCTATCAATATCAATTACAAAAAAATATCTTTTTGTATTTCGAATTCGGTAAAATAGTCAAGACAAATCCTAAGCTTAATTTACAAGTGAAAACAGAACTTGGCACCCATATAGATCTCAATCCATTTTTAGGGAAGTTCAGAATTTCATTTAACAGTAATATTTTGAAGGGATCTAATTGTATAGATTCTA
>LQNK01000049.1:214785-229355 GCA_001586405.1 Phoebis sennae | reverse complement strand
ACACGATACAAGTAACCCGGTACCCAAAAAAGATTTAATATAACAGCGGAATATAGAATAAGACGGAACGTGACGTGGAAAACAAACGCTATTTACCGCTGATTATTATTATTATGGGCCACCCTAAGTTTAATACATGATGTCACATGTTTATGGTTTTCGATAAAGGATTATATTTTACCACTGCGTTTTTGTGTTAAATGTTTGGATCGATTCTATAGTTCAATAGTTCGTTACAATCGTGATATTATAGGCCTGTTCCTCGTTGAAGACAGGGCAGAGAAGGGTAATAAAGGGCTGATTACCTACTCGCTCCTTACCCATCTTGTGAAAATTGATGAAAAGGATTTAATAATCGAATCATGCAGTTAGGGGATAATCAATATTAGGAAACAAAAATTGTCATAATCCTTATATTTTAGATAGTATTTCTATTGCACTGCGTTAAAATTTTCGTGTATCAAGACATCAATCATCATGTGTATACAAACTCGTTGTTGTTAGAATATAAGGTAAGGTAATTGTTAGTAGGGCCTTTCAGATGTACGGTTTTGTATAAAACATACACCTTGTACCAGAAACGACTCCTGGTAAAAAGTATAATAAATATGATTAATCCCCACAATATATATGATTGCATACACTCACGACTAAGATATGCTATAGTGTGCCTCGGAAGTATGTATTGTGTATAATATGTATTGTGTAACAGTTTTTAACCATAATAAAAAAAATAAGATAAAATAAATATTATAATTAAAAATTTGGACTTATTCTAATAGTCGAATAAATGTTTTTATTTTTAATATTTCAAGTATTTTTTATATAGTTCTATATAATTTAAACTTGTATACAAAGTTTTTTACTATAATTTTTATACTAACCAAAATTTTCTAGGACGAAAATGTCACGAGACAATATCCTAATGTGATCCTTATCATACACAGTTAGCGCAATATTGATTCTCATTAGGACAGTGGTCTAATATTAGCTTTAAACAGTAGACGTGACAAAAACAATGAGTCTTGATGAACATCAACTCGTGTTTAGTTATCAATTGCTGGTCGTGGAAATTTAACATGGAATGGCAAGGAAAAGTTTTTTAAATTCCACTTTGTAGGAAAGCCTGTACTCCCATCCCATTCTTCTGCCATCCTCTTGTAATCCTCTCCCAATTTCCCATGGTTAATCCTCTCCGTATCCCCTCCCCTTCCTTCAAGATGACAAGGCATCTGCGACAATTTGCTGTTGTAGATGTTCATAGGCTGCCGTCAGTCACGTAACATCAGGTGAACTGCATACTTCGCTTGCCCGCTGTTACATAAAAAAAGTATTTTCTTTAACTTGCCTGGGTGCCTATTTTTACGCTCATACTTTCTACTATTATACATATACTATTATGACGCAATAATCTAATGTGATCCTTATCAAACATAGTACCGGGAAATATTGATTCTCACTAGAACACAATGTTAGCTCTACACTAGACGTGGCCAAAACAATGGGTCCAGATGAACATCAACTCGTGTTGAGTTACCAATTGCTAGTCATGGCTATTTAACATGAGCATTAGGCTAACATACTATTGTGGAGGGAATGCGTTTGTAATTATAGTATGGAGCTAATATTTGAAACGGTACAGAAGAACATTATTAAGTATTTTGGAACAGTTTTCAAAACAGTCGCTGTTGTGACGTTGACGATGTATATACCCATTAAACTGTAACTTTGAGACTGAATTGTGACTAGCTCTGATATGATACCCCTCCAAAGGTCACTGAAAATGGAAAATAATAACTTTTGCCAAAAAATAGAATCGACTTACTCACAGTCAAATGTAGAAAATAACTGTTATTTTATTTTTGTTGAAATCTATACAACGTCGGCGCCTTAACCTTTTTTTAATTTGACTAGATTTAACAACGACCATGTATAGATTTTTTATTTTACTACTGCTACTACAATTTTTATTTTGTACCGTTCGCGTTATAATAAAATCATATTGGATCAGAAAAAGTATTTTCAGTTTCCAATAAAGAGCATACACAATATAGCATACCACAATATATTATTAATATTAAACGGTAAATGTCTCGTAAGAATTTAATTTCAACGATGACAACTACCATTTATTACATGACAAAATGCCAACTGAAAATGTTCAATAAAATCAGCAAAAGAATTCATCACGAGTAATTTTTGACAAAAGCTTCTTTAAGTCTTTCGTATTTTTTGAAAGCCTCATAAAGCTTTGTATCATTATAAATATCTTTCATTGTTAAATTTCCCTTTGTATTAACAATCAAAATAATCGATGAATTACGCCTTTATTAATAATTAATTTGGAGAGTCGTAATAAATGTATAAATTAAAGAATTTATACGGAATTGTTTTTAAGAACATTTCCATTAAAGAATGGAAATGTTCTTCAAAAACAATTCCGTGTAGAAACAAAATCTCTTCTCTTCGTGAAAATTAAATTTTTAGTCTTGAGTAATTTTCCGAGAAAAAAGTATTTTTTAAATGAAAGTAGTTAAAGTTTTATAAGTTAAAGACTTTGACTTATTCTTTTCCCTCAAAGAACCCTTTAAGTGTTTACGTTCTTGTTTGCTGTAGGTAAACTAAAAGAAATTCATGTCACGCTTTAAAGTCTAGACAATGAGAAAATTGTCATACACTTTTAGTTCTTCATTTTTATATTCTCTAAGAATCTAAGGTAACGAAGAAAAGTTACAGAAAAGTTTGTTAACAAGTTGAATTAATTCGCTTAGACAATCTTTCCTGAAATAGAATTACAATGTTTGCCTATTACGAAGTTAATCGTTTCGTATTAAAGGATCGGGCGGCTGGCGTGCACCGCTCGATCACAGGGCGGTCCGTTGACAGGTAAACAATGGTATAGCTAACATTTAGCTGGCTGGCAGCTTCGTCAGCGACACGTTGTCGACCCAAACACGGCTTTGTGTAACGCCCATTGATTGAGATATTGACTACGCTGTCGCATTTTCACGGCTTCAATGCTTCCCAATTTGTCTACTTTAATTAATTTCTTTGAAAAGCCGGCACTAAACTGATGAATTGGTAATTATTTATCACGAGACACAACGACAGTGGTCCTAAATTATTGCTGAAATTAATTTTATCTTATTATGGGCGGCACGGATGATTTCAATTAATATTAACACAACGATTATTAAAATGTTATAGAATATATTTTTACTTTTATTAGAAGTGTATTCAGTACAAAAAATTACCTACACATCTTGCGTTCGCAAAGTGTCTTAACATATAATATCATCAGGTAGTGATGATGAATTCTCGAAACCGGTTGTAATTAAATAATGTCTTTAAATAAATAGTGGAAATAGTGTAAAAAAGTTTTTAATCCAATACTTAAAATGCATTTCCACCAAGAAGTCACAATACAATCTATCAATTATGACATATAAAGTTATTTTTTGAAATGTAAACGTAGCCAGTTTGTATCGTGAAATTTGTATTAAACTGGACCTTGTATTTAATTTGAGTGTATTTGCTAATCGCCCTATCCATTAAGTTACCCACTAAAACTGCGTAATTTAACCTGATGTTGTTTTACGAGTCAAGTGAGACTATTGGGAATACGTCATTATTCGATATGAACAAACGTTGCAATGGTCCAAATAACACGAGTTTTCCAGTACCATATCTTAGTTTTAAATTAACTGGACTTTCAAATGAAAAAACCAGGTGTAGGTATACATTTTTCATGAAAAATTTAGAGTAGAAATTTAAGTTATCAAACACCTCAAAAAGTAAAAAAGTTGGTAACCCTAAAGCAATATTGCTATCAATAATATTTCCTATGCTAACATTCAATCCATTACTGTATTAAAAATAATATTTTTTATTAATAAATTCTATATAAGGTATAATATTTTAAGCGTGTAATCCCCATTACATTCACATTACATTATTATTATCCGTACGTTGTTACATATAATCTAGTAAATTCGAGTAATGTGTATTTATAAGCGATATTCTGAGAACGCGACTAATTTCTTTTAAGTGCTCACGTATTCCGCGTCCATCCATTCGTTGCGGAAATGTTACTATAAGCTTTGCAACAACTTTTATTAAATTTCTATCCAATTTACATAAAAATATTTTGTTAAATAGGCTATGTTTTAATAGAATAATATTTTTGATATTTTTTAGTCTTCAAATGACAAAAATCGGCCATATTCAAATCTTGAAAAAGTCATAACATGGTTTTATAGTTTTACGTAGAAACAATTTCAACGAGAAAAAATAATAAGTTACGAGTATAACTATAGAAGTTTACTCATAGAAATCTTAGTTACTTTATGAAATATTGTATACTAGCTGTGCCCTGCGGTTTCACCCGCGTGTATTTCCAGTTTCCGTTGGATTTCCAGGATAAAAAATACAAATATTATTAAATGTTGAACTCTTTTATATTTATGTATCTCTAAATAATTTTATTACTGTTAAATGTACGTCTATTTTAAATTCATAAATTAAACAACACACTATACGTTTAAAATTCATTTGAGAAGCATAATAATTCATATTCAACATGTAAATGTTTTTAAATATCGCATTGATGACGTCAATAATGGCTTCCGAGAGTGACAATGGGGTTCCGTCCACCCTCGCGACGTATTGTCCGCCTCCAATGGTGCCCTCTCACTGGAAAATGGTTCTTACAATTGCTTTTGTACGACGCGATTGATAATTCCGAATATTGTTAAGCAATTGAAACATCACATTCCCCAATACCTGGAGTTAATGAAGATTCGGAGCAGTAAATCCATGGCTCAATTTCGCATGACATTATTCTTGTGAATTGAAATTCAGCACAGTTTACGGATGGGGGAGCGTGTAGAATGCGAACGTAAAGGCGTTTATTGCATCTCGCGTAGGTCGTACTTGAATAAGGTTTGAGCAAGATACCGACGTCCTCTCTTCAGTCTTGAAAGCGTTTCCCGGTGACAATAGTTTGCTTAAAATTTTAATGAAGCTATGACTAATTTGATAACGATTAGTTTAACTGCTTATGTAAGTTTATTTTTATTTTTGCTACTATTGTTTGCTTAGTTTGAATGGGCTTTGGCTTTCGCAAAACCTAGCCTAGTATATTGTTTGCGTGTTTAATTTTTTTATTTGAATGTCTATAACAATGATTATAATGTAATTCAAGATGCAACTCCTTTTTTTGTGTGGTAAATAAATGAATTGGTATAGCAAGTTGACAAAATAAGCGGGGAAAAAATCCTTCAAAATACAACCCTTTTAGGCTCACAAATAGCAGTTCCCCGTTAAATTGAAGGGAGTTAATATTAGTTCAATGTTCGAATACAAAGAGCGAACGATTTATCCTCACCTGTTAAATTGAAAAAGTTGCTTGGACCATCGTAAGGGCAGATTTACGTGCAGCGGGTGCTGAGTAATATCAAAAAAGTTTATCGAAAACCTTATTTTTGCCGTGACTTCCAATAATTTGAACGGAATTGAAGAATAAGAGCGGAGGACATATTTAAATCGAAAATTTCATTCGTAATATTTTTTTAAAACGTTACAGCCTTTTCAATTTCACGATGATTGGACTAATGAAATGTTTGAAAAGAGAGAACAGCATGGGAGCAATGATCAAAATGGAAATTTTATTTCTGTGTAAATACGATATTCAAGTCAAACGATAATAGTATAGTTTGCACAAATACAATAACAATTCCTATTAAACCAAGGAGCAAAGTTGTATTATAGTATTGGAAAACAGCTCGGGTCATGATGTAAGAAAATCAAAGTACACAAATAATAGTATCTACTGCTAAGTTTTATAACTTTGTAATATAGGAGAAGAGGTGAAATTTCCTTCATTAAAACAAAGAAGTCGTTATTTTAATTATTTCTTTCTGGAAAAACTAAACTAAATTAAAATTCTTTAAATACACCGCTATTTAAAGAATTTTAATTTAGTTTTTTAAAATGATGTCTTGAGGAACGTGGTTGTGCAATGAAAATCGATATTTGACTTTAAACATTTTACATTTCATATGCTGAGAAATCAACAAAATTATTAGTTAATGTTAACACAAGTCTATAAAATCAAGATTTCTACTTTTTGTGTAATAGCAAAATATTCAATTATTACTTAACAATTAATTGGTATTACAGTACTTTCGTAATGAATTCTAGAGCGTGATATGCTAGACAGGTAAGACGTTCCAAAGTGCGGTCAGTGGGAGACGTCCTCTCATATGTCTGCGTCGTATTTGTCTCCCCAGATTACCCTTAATCACAGTCGGCTTCTACAATCCTTTAACTACTATGCGACGGGTAAAGGATAGCTAGCAGATAATTGCATTATTATTCTTTTCATTAGTTACGGGCTGTGGTACTTTGGATAGGATTTTTAAGTCGAAAAATAGGTAACTGAAGTTTCGTTAGTCCAATAAAAATTATAGTACATTATTTGTTTCTATTCATAAATTATTCATTTTGACAGTATAAAATTTGTGTACACTGTAGCCTGATTTTAATTTGACCGATACTTGGATACGTTCACAGTTGATTAGTGTTTTTATGGTAGTGTTAGTAATATTTCTTCATAGTAATTTAAATACTCTAATTATTAAATGCATTAGATATTTTATTTTTAGAAGTAATTGTAATTTCATGTTTCAACAAGTTTGGTCATTGCTTTCACATGTTACTTGTCAAAAATTAAAGATGAGTATGAAATATTTCTGCGTTCAGTATTTGCATTCATTAGTGACAGTCGCGTCTTGGTCTTCCAAAGTCTTATTGTCGTCACGATCTAACTACCCTCCATTTAGAAATAATCATATGATTAGCTATGATTTGTGATCAACTAATCAGATCTATTGGTCAGTTATCAGAATCAAATAACATTTCTATTACGAATAACATAATAGTACAAAGCCGACAACAATAGACGAAATCATTACTAAATCGCTACTAACGAATTTAAAAATTGCGCATTTACAATTACTTCAAATAACTTCACACCCAAAAGCAATATTCATTCAACGAACCATGCCGTAATCACCAACGTACACAAGACACAAGAACGCGTCAAAAAGCACTCGGCGCGATGCAGCCATCAAATTCAGTGAGTGCTCCGCAAATGTTTGGCCAAGTCAGCTAGTCTACGGGAGGGTAGCGGCTACGCGACGTGTCCGGACCGCTGGCGAGGAAACATTTTACTCGATTACACGGAAGGCATACGCTTTAGCGGTGACAGAAATCTCTTCGGCTAGTGGTCCTGATGTATGTAGTTCATGGGTGAATGCACATTGGACAGGTAAGGGTATGGGTTTTGTATTTTGTATAATGCTTTTTTACAATAATATTAATTGTAAATTTTTTTTCTTTGGTTAGTTCGAAATTTGTTCATTAATAGTCAATACATATAGTCAACAATGATCAGAATAATATCGTTTCCTGTCCCATTAAATTTACTGAAGTGTTTTTAGTCCGGTCAATTAAGACAAAAATACTGATCAAATAGCGTAAATTCCGACAGAAACAAAATTAGACAATTTTCCATAGATACCTTTACCATAACAAATAAATTGCCAAAAGTCCCTTTTGTTCTAAGACTTTTATTAGGGGCCAAAGGTCAACATTTTAAACTCCAAAACCAAAAAAGTGGACCTTTGTTCTATCTAAATTTTCGCTGATTTCCATTGTCTAAATTGAATAGTCCGTCAAATTTCTTGCTATTCTCATATGATACGTTTGTGACATCACCTAATGTTTTCAGAAGTATCAAAGTTTAATAACTGTTCCAAAGTCTGGCAAGAACATACTAAATAAATCGTTTAAAACTTTGCCAGATTCACAACATTTAGAAGTCAGGGATAAAAACTACAAATGGTCTTTTTACAAACTTGGACGGCAAGAAAATTACACCGGTTTGTATTTTTTGAAATGAGTCGGGGAAAGTTTGCGAGGTGCGCCGTAAATTTACAAGAGTTATTACACCTCTTATCTTGCATTTGGTCCGAAAGACTTGTCGCATCGAACACTGATCACTGTCGGTTTCGGGCGTGTGGGTTAAAACGAAATGTAACAGTTGGGTGTCGGCCCATTTGTCACGCGCCTAACTTAAGTGGAAGAATTTACGGCGCTGTTTCAACGATTGACGTGATTGTGTCACATCTTTAGTGATTGCAAAAACGCTCAATACCAATACGTTGAATTACTTTTTGAATACGCCGAAATGAATATTCAAAATACGAAATAACGCTTCAATGAAAACCAACAAGATGTTTTGATATTTGTAATTCAAATACAGGGCGGCGACTGATGTGCTAATAGTAATCTTTAACTGGCCTACGTAAGCCTAGTTGTTGCAAAAAACACTGGAATGACATAACTGACATAACTGATTCTGATATTTTTTCATTGTCATGAAGTTAACGCTCATAAATATGAAGGGTGGATGATACAATAAGAATCTGTTACCGCAATAACCGTCTATGCCGCGGCATTTAATAAAAAATAAACGAGGCTGGGCGGCCGCAATCTATCACATTCTCAGTCATAAGCTGACTTTAATGCTCGGTCACTCCAAACCTCTTTGTTGACGTTAATATTACTTAACATTTTCCAAAAAAGTTACACAGTCATCCCGGTCCTGTAAATGAAACATCAACGTCGGGATAAACGTCCGAATATTTATAGGCGGCGAATGACGCGGACATTCACAAGTGCTAGATTAAATTATTTGTTTATTTTTGCCATGAAATACACACTGAATACTTAACGCTTTGATAATAACCTAGTATCAATAGTATAACTTCATGAGGCAATATTTTTATATGTGTAGTCTTAACTGCAACCCACAATGTATTGAAAAGTAACCGTAACAAAAAACAAACCGAATTTCTGAAATGGTTAACGTTGATTTTTAATATTTCGACAATTCAGAGTCAAACATTTGTGAAATTGTGACAACATGTAACAAACGCACGAATGCGTCATTGGTTTTATGATTCGATGAATGCAATTTTATTTTTTCGAATAATACGTTTTTTATACCATTGTGTACGTTTCAAAATAAAATATATCCATTCATATGACACGAAAAACCCATCTATGAATCAAAATATTTAATAAAACCTTTTTTTATTAATTTACGTTATAATTTGGAGAATAGTCAATAACTTTATTCCCTTCCCATTCCTCTGCTGTCCTTTTCTAGTCCTCTCCCAAGTTCCTTTCATTGGTCCTCTCCTCTTATCCCCATCCCTTCCTTCAAGCTGGCAAGGCATCTGCGACAGTTTACTGTTGTGGATGTGCATGGGATGCGGTCAGTCACTTTCCATCAGGTGAACCGCATGCTCCGCTTGCCCGCTGTTACATAAAAAAAAAAAAAAAAAAAACTTGAAAATACATTTCCATCAAGACGTGACAATACATTAGTTCGAATATATCTCTGAAACACCTTTAAAAAAAAAGTTCAACAAAAAACAATGTTTACTCTCCATATGGGCAAACAATCCAAAAAGTAGCCTACAATTGTTAAAAGTAAGCCATAAAAGTGTCGCTATTACCTAGTGCAAGCTGAAACGTATCTCTAACCGCAGCCATTGAATGCGGTCAACGTTCGTGCAACAGCATAGAGGGCTCGCCTGGGCATTTTACCCTTTGTTTTAATTGACTACAGTTGTCTTCCAGTTGAGTACGCTAAGTGGGAAAGATGTCACCATTCTTTGCTCCCTACACACTCCAAGCTTGAGCATTTACCCGACTCATGATGATGCAAAGCGAGCGTAGATTTCAAAAGGCCTTTGTGCGCGTTTGACCCTCTACAAAGGAAATAAGCGGGCGCTCTCACTTACAATGCTTATAAATGCATTCTGTTGTTTGGTATAATTGTCTTTCATTTTCATAGTGATCTGAAATGGTAAAAAGCTTTTGGAACGAATTAAATTATGCAATTAGTATGAGGTGGGGAGTATTGGCTATCCTAAGGCTGTATCCATCGTGTTTTGATGAATTGAGGTAGGAACAATATCGTAGCTTAAGTGATCAATACATCGCATTCTATGATCGGTATATGTTGACACGATCAGTCAAAAAAAAACAATATTTCTGGAAAAACAAAACACATATAAATGTATTCTCGAGCAAACAATTTCTGATAATATTATTTTCTTTAAACCATCATTTTATCGCTTCTCATAACAAAATTATCCTTAAATACAGACTCGAAATATTATACTCCACGACGAGCATTACTAAACATTCATTTATAGAGCACAAGTACCTCAAAATATTTACCTTAACCCACCGGTAGCTCCGTGCTTTGCTACAAACGCAAATGAGGATCGTTCTCTGGAGGCTTCGCGCAAATGAGTTTTCTTAAATGAACCGTACCTAAGTGTCGGCAAATGAGAAATCATTTACCGCAATTCATTTATTAGATTTCAATAAACCTTTCATAGAGTACTGCAATTAACAGAAACGAATTAGAAAATGCAGCCCATGAAATAAGCAAAACCTTACTTTTTTAATTAATATTATACGAACGTTTCCAAAGAATCGCTGAGATTGGATGAAACAAATAAAGAAAATATACTCTGAAAGCTTTAAAGATAGTGAAAAATGTATTTTCTTTCACAAAGCGCATAACATAGAGAACATGAAATATGGTACGGATTCCGTTTGGCTCAGCCTGCGTTGGGAATCTACCTATCGGTTTTCACGACTCGAAAAGCATCGAACTTATGCTCTGCATTTGTTTTCTATTCGGATTGCGACAATTTTTCATTTATACGATTTCTTCGCGTGGAAGACTTTGATTTAAAATTTTCTGTAGATAGAACCGCAAAACTGTTACGTAACTCATCACATTTAGTAGTAATGTGGAATAAAGTTACACCGACGGGACCGCAAAAGTTATACACTATCAATCAAAGTACATACACGTCGTACGTGTCATCAACACTAAATGAACGTTAGACGATTACGGTAACGAGAAACATGCCTGAGACAGACGCGTTCCAGAAATTACATTCACCGTTGACAAGCCTCGAATTAATTAAAGTCAAACAACGCTACCATTCCGCAAAATTATCTCCTTCACAAACGGAATTAACAATTTCATTTTGTGTATGCTCGTGAGTAAGATTGAAATTAGCGTTTCGATAAAATCATATTTGAAGAGTTATCATATTGATAAAGGCTATCAATTTTAATCGAGAATAATTTTCCAATTATGATTTCCACTAAAACTAATAAATAAAAGGCTGTTTGTTCAGCTTATTTTATAAGGATTTAGAAGTAATTAAATTTTGAAAGATTGTATAATATATTACAACGAAATACTTAAATATTATTATAAGTTGTATAGATCTACAATAAAACTGCGGAAGAATGTGAAACTCAAGACGCTTCTTTGGCGAACCAGTTAGAACTTTAATATTTTCTTTGTGCTATTAAAATCTGATATCATATTTGTTCTGCAAAGTAATAAATTGTTAAGAACAAAATTTCCCTGTTCTATCTTTGTCAAGGAACATTAAAATTAATATTCCCCGTTCAGTATACAATTTTTGTCTCAACTGTGTCATGAAATCCGTTGAAAGCCTTTCAGTGTTTGTAAGCATCGCCTCAGGAAAGGCGTATTCCCAGACATTTATTTCTTAGAACATATCCATAATTTAAAGTGCTTCAATATTAGAATATATTTTCAAATCACAGAGCGTGACGTAATTTTTCTTTTTTTCAGTTTTTCGCAAAAACAATATTGTTTTCTTATTGGGTACAATCAATAAATCTGATAATGATGATAAAATTAGTCTTGTTGTTTTACGCAGCTATACTTAGGCCCTAAGCAAACAGTAACGTAACAACTGAAATTTTGTACGTACACAATTACTAAGGCTTAATAAATAAATAAATGGGAAAGTAATTTGTGTGTCTCAGAATGAATTAGTCATATTTCGAAACCGATACTGAAAATGAAGATCGGCATTGTGACGAGAAAACTAATAAATTATTGTAGCTTTAGTATTGTAGTGAATTCAGAAGAAGTCAAATGGAAAAGTTTTGGTATCCGGCAAGTCGACCTAAGTGCACTTTGTCACTTAAATTGAAAAATATTGCCCTGACTCCAGAAAAAGTAATGCTCAACCAGCTAGAAATGTTCCAACACTTATTTATTGAAATCTCAAGGAAGTTTTGCCTATCAGTTCTATTAAATGAGACTGTTATTTAGTTATCGATATTAGTGATATTTAAAGAATATACATATAACCGTTTAATATTATTCTCTGTAATCTCAATCCATGTCGAATTAAGATAACTTATTTTATTGCATAGACTTTTCATTTAACAATCGGTTTTATGATAGGTGAATTCAGCTGTAAGTTTAAATTTAACAATGTAAATTGCCTGGGAAAATATTAAATGTTTGCAATGGTGTGGCAATAAATTTTGTCGATATGTCACCTATCTGACGGCTGACGAAAAATGGGAATTATCTGGATGCATGCCGTGATCACTCACTGAGATCGTATTTTATAAAAAACTTTCGAAGCCATTCCCGTCATACATTTATTTCCGTGTCAATAGTTGTTCCGTGATTTAATTTATCTAAAAATGTTTTATTTATATTCCGATTCGTTACACGTCAGGAGTAATGGAATAAAAGAGAATAGAGGACAAACGCAAAAATTACGCGTCATATGCACGAGCGCTTTTGGAACGCGCGTTAAAAAAAGCGTTGAAATAGAACATACGGGTTACTATAGATGTGTGTTTATTCGGCAGCGTTTTTAAAACGCGACGCTCGTATGGACAGATACGTGAGTACTCATATGTTCCATTTTAACGTTTTTTTATCACGCGTTAAAAAAGCGCTCGCGTGAAGGGGGGATATGGTCGACGAAAATTGTATGAATCGAGTCACGTCCACACGTGGGAAGTTATCACACCCACAATTAATAGCCAATTTTCTGTAAGCAATTAGTTGTAACATTGTGCTATCCCGTTTCATTCTGTAATTGTGGCAGCCGAAAATCTAATTATTTCCAATCACTTACTCTTCTTATCTAGCGGATAAATTCGTATTTACGATAAAGTTTTATGTGTGGTAAAGATGTGTGTGCTCCGTTATCCGATATTTCAGATTCTTAGAAACCCAAATGGCGCAGTGGATGTGTAGTAATCTATGGCGACGAAAGGTGTGGGTTCAATCCCTACGAGTATAAAATTATGATGTGATGAACATTGTAATTTTCTACTGTCTGGGTGTTTATCGATATATAGTATGTATGTATTAACAAAAAAACTATGTTTGAGTATGCCTATCTGTTATCTAGTCTCCATGGTACAAGCTTTGCTTAGAGACTAGATGGCGTAGTGATAAATGTCCCAGAATATATATATTTTTTAAATTGCTCTCTACATGAAGAAGTAACGCCGATTTTTTTTTAAATTTAAAATAATTTATGCTGTACTTTTTCGTTATTTACAGTTTTGCGTTAGTAATAAACGGATACACAAAATTGATTTTATTGTAATTCATAATTTATTCACATTAACGGCAAAATGTCTGTTTTTGTTCTCTTTGCTATTTTGCATCCACTCCGCGCACCAGATGCTTTTATAAAAGTCATTATTTTACGAATATTTGATTTAGCGTTCTCAGTTAAAATCCTATGCATTTCAGTCACTACCTTCAACACGGATACTGCAAATATCAATTTGCTGTACTAGCCCGGAGAAATAAAAAGTGTTCATTTTATTGTAATTCATAATTTTAGAGCGCACCCAAATAACGTTATATGAATGAATTTAATATGTATGCAAAAGTTACGCCCCATAACATTAACGCAACACAAGTTATAATTTCATTTGACTTAATAGAGTTGCAAGCGCAGATTTGGCTATTGGATTCAGCCATAGTTTAGATATGTGACCGCAACTGCAACATTTTACCTCTCTCTAATAGGATAGTGGCGGAAGTTTCGCCTTATAAAGTTTTATGTTATTCACATTGCAGCTACAGTTTGTATTCCTTTTTGTAAATTCTTCCTGAAAACTATTTTCAAATTCTGCATTCTTTAGTCGTTAGTGCTACATGGCTTGTTTTAGTAATTGCATTGTTGTTTTTGTTATGTGAATAAATTAACCGTAAAAAGGTGAGTTTTTAGAATTATTTTTTAAATATAAAAGATAGTAGAAACACTATATTTCTTCTCTAACGTGCATTGCGCATATCTACCTAACTGTTAATTAGCTTTCGTCTTAAATTCTGGGTCTCTAGATCCATAAAAGATAAATCAATAATCCTAATCCACCTAATGTCTCTATAGGAAATATCAACAAAATCCGTCGCGTAGTAAATGCAAAATAAATAAATAATCTGGGACATTTGATACAACATCATTTAGTCCCAAACTATGCAAAGCTTGTACTATGGAAACTAGGTAACTGATAGACATACTTAAAGATACATTGTTTTTATAAATACATAAATACTATTGGGTCGTCGAAAATCAAATAAAATGACAACTTATAAAATATAT
>LQNK01000049.1:185226-210300 GCA_001586405.1 Phoebis sennae | reverse complement strand
ATAATAAAATAAAATCAATTTATTTCCCTCGGTACCTACATGTCCCAGGCTAATCCGGTTTGTTCGACCGCGCAAGGGTTGAATCGTCAATGAGCTACGCAGGCCAAATGTAAAAGTCCACTGCCCAGAGAAAGAAAAATTACGGAATATTGCCTTTCAATGAAACTTCTTGACTGAATGAGATCAATATCCACCTATTTGTAATTCTCTCCTACCGAAAAAGGTCCATTGCTGACGGAGTGTGAAACAAAATTTTTCAAATCAGTGCGAGTGGATGATAAAATTCAGCAAAATTTGATCGATCTACAAACTGAAGCTGGAAAACAGTAGCTACCCACGCAATATTCTAGATTTCTGACAACGCCGAAATCGTTCAAATATAATTTATTCATATTCTACTTTGATCTTTCACATCGCAAAATTAATACATGTATAAAAAGAATTTAGGTGTTCGTGTAATGTTACACAAATAACGCCGTGAATAAAAAAAGCTTAACTTCAAACTCATCACAAACGAGTTGGATGCTCCAACTGCAGGCTTTGGAGCAGAAAAACTTATGAATAAAAAATGAATTCCTTGGTTTTAAAATTAGCATTACAAAGAGAGGTAATTCTCGTACCTTTGCGCTTGGGAAAGAAATGTATAACCGCGGTCTTTCTCGTTTATTGTACTTTAGGAAAAATCAACGCAGACGAAAAATCCCATGATAACTCAGAGCTTTTATTGCTCGCGCCTTAAATGCTTATCACTCAGAATGGCAAGTCGTAAGAAAAAGCACCGGTTAAGATATTCGGGAATATTGTTGAATATTCTAGTATTACATGATATATTTACTTTGTTTTTACCATTTGAATTTTTGCATTCGCAAAAGTAGAGTGTCAGTCTGGTCCAATAGAAATTTGGTTCAAGTCTCATCATCCATGTGGAAGATATTCCAGGGACCTCCTCGAAAATCAACAGAATAAGCTCTGCGATTAAGGATTAATTATGTTACTCAGATACAGAATTGTGATTAGCCATGAAGTGATAACATACCGGTCACTGAAAATGGAAAATAACTTTTTTATTATTGTTGAAATCCATACAAAATCTTTACCTATTTTCAATTAAAAAGAGTAATGTGAGGTAGTCGATTCTATTTTTTTGCAAAAAGTTATTACTCATAAGAATAGTCGGTACTTTAAATATTTAATACAACACAACATGGGGATTCGAAAACATTTAATAATAACGCTTCAAACAGTTTTTCATCACATCGATAACGGCTGTTGACTAAGCATTTGGTTCCATACAAGAAAATGTGAATAGGAAACATGTAGCGCGTATGTCCCCTCGCATAATCATGAAAATGCTATCGCGTCTTTCAGAATTGAGTTCTTTAGATGGAAATAACTTTGAAACTACAGTAAGACCGTGATGTGAACGTTTATTTCTCAATGCGAGGGAAAACGAGAGATTTATACAAAAGCCTACCTATTTAGGCATAATTTGAAATGGTTCTTTAGATCGTTCGGGAATTTTCTTTTACCAAAATTTCCCACGTCACTTATGATTATTATTGTAATATATTGTATAAGTAATTATAAGATATAAATTAATTAAGTTTTGTACAACTGTTTTGATTTATATAAATGCTTTAATAAATAATTGAATTTCTGAAATACAATAAAATTGAATTTATTGCTTTCGTATAGTTTGTTGTGCTGCTTTCATAAGTTAAACCTTTTGCCCTACTAAAAGCGTCAACGTTGGCGTTTATTAAAATGTCATCGTCAATGGATGACGTTCAAAAATTTTATTCAAACCCCCCTCATGATACAAAAAGCGGTGACATAGGAATTTCTCATTACTGCTCCCGTAAGATACCCATACATCACGATGAGAAAACATCGCTTTTAGCAGCCCTCTTTGCTATGAACAGCATTCACATAATACGTTCAAGTACTTTGTTTTATTGTATGAAGGTAAAATCAATACTAATATTAATATATGTATTTCTTTGTGATGAATTGACTCAAAAACTACTGGACCGATTCTAAAAATTATTTTACCATTCGAAAGCTATCTACGAGTAACATATGCTATATTTTATAGGTTTTAAATATAACATTATGCTGCGGGAGCGAAGCCGCACGGAACAGCTAGTTAATAACATTTAAAGTAAAAATTGAAACTAACAATAAATATAATATGGTCTTATAGCTTAATGTTGCTATATTATAAAAACATTTGGATAAAGTTTAGTTAGATCATTAACTCAAGTACAAAGTAAAGTCTAATGTCACTTATATTTTATCCAAAGTGCTTCACAAACACATATTAAAATAACAGACATTAATAACGTGTTTTAAATTGTTCTGACTTAATTAGAAAATGCTGTAAGTTACCAAGGTCGATGAGCCTTTCAAGTTATTATGGGAAGAAAATACAACTCCCTTATTTTTAGAAAATAACTTATATAAAACCTGACGGTATTTAGTGTGGACTATTCAATAAAATTTAACCGATGACTCAATATAATGTTATGCACTGTCGTTGTTAGATTCATAATTCTCAGCCTGCTCCTCAAATTATTTTATGAAGCAGGTATACATGACTTAACATAACCATAGGCTACACCGTGATACCTTCACTTATAATAAAGTTAAATGTCTCTGATGTTTTACCAAAAGTACTTACCAACATCTTTAAGAGAAATACAACTTTAGGACTGACTTTCCATTGACGCGACATAATTAATTAGGAAATGTTAAAACTTACAAGGGAGTCGCTGTCCTTTTAAATGATAATGAGAAGAAAACACAACTCTCTTACTTGATACACAGTCGTGGTTAGTATCTGTACCTGTTCGTCAAATTATTTTATGATGTATGATGTAGTGAGGTATACATGACTTTCATAGGCTATGTTCCTTGGCTAAGACCTTTATGATAAAGTCATTTAGAAAATTAATTCAAATGGCACTGATATTTTACTCTAAGGTCTTTTAAAATGATAAAACATAATGAAAAAAACGCCTTCAATTGACGCGACGTAAATAATTAGATAATGCTAACGTACAAGACGGTCGCTGAACCTTCCATATAATTATGAGAAGAAAACACATCTCTCTTACCGAGCTGCAGTATTCCTAAATACGTTATAATATAAAATATGCTGGTTAAATAAAATTGAAATGATACACAGTCGTGGTTAATATAAGGCTGAGAATTATAAGCCTGTTCGACAAATTGTTTAATGATGTATGTATGATGTAGTAAGATAAACAGGATACACCATGATACACTTATGATAAAGTCATTTATAAAAGTCACTGATACTTTACCCAAAGTGCTTACCAAATAGCTTTTAGAACAACAGAAGTTTATGACTTGCTTTCAATTGACGCGACATTATTAATTAGAAAATGTTAAAACTTACAAGAGGTTCGCTGAACCTTGCATTTAATTAGCAGAAGGAAAACAATTCTCTTAACTAAAACTACCATGCTATGGCAGCTTGCATTATGTAAAACTAGTTATGCCCCGTGGTTTCCACCGAATATATATGTACACTAACTTTTTAACAATTAATTATTATCTTTGTACAAAGTTTCATTCATAATATGCGTTCAGTGGTTTAGGCGTGAAACTGACACACGGATTTACTTTTGCATTTATAATATTAGTATGACAGTAAGGATAAGGATTGTAAGGATGTGGTGGTATTTCATGTGGTGAATGCAATAAAATAAATCAAAATAAATCTCGTTATTCTTAAAATAAGTCAAATTATTAAATGGGTCAGGTAGGTACTAACATGCGCTAGGTACATCTAGGATAAAGTCATTCATAAAGTGAAGTCAAATGCCACTTATATTTTACTCAAAGTGCTTACCAAACATCTTTTCAAATAATGAAACATAATGACTCACTTTCAATTTACGCGATGTAATTAATTAGAAAATGCTACAACTTACAGAAGGTCTATGAACCTTTTATTTAATTAATTACGAGCAGAAAATACACCTCTCTTAGCTCAAACTGCAATACGATTAGAGAAAACGTTACATAAAACTTGGTAGTGTTTAGTTTGGCGAACTCAATAGAAATAATATAAAGTTTGTCGACATACACGTAATTTTCATACAAAATTTATCCACAGGTTTTTCTCATATTTGGGTCCTTTTATATATAATCAAGTAAACAAAATATTAAATATATATGAACTTTCCCCAACGGAATGTAAAACTACTGTTAGCAATTGGCTTATTACACTCACATACGAAGAGACGGAAAATCTATTACTTCCAAAAGTGTAGTAGTAGCAGTTCTACATTATGTTATTCTTAAGTGTTAAAATATGCTCTTCTTATTCATAAATTAATTATCTATAGCATTTCTCATTCATGCACACACATACACACACACGTGCACACACTCACACACACTTTCTCTTGCATGCATTTTTTATACATATATACATTTAACTTGAAAAATATTAAAGATAACTCTTTTGACCACAATAAATTAATATATTAATAAATTTGTCTGTGGGGTATTGGCGCTGCTTGCCATATTACAAGCTTTTAGCTTAGTTTGGCAGCAGAGGCTCATACAAGTTTATATAAAATTGTATAAAAAGTATAATGGAAACCATTATTTGTGTCAAAAAAATTTAGAAAATAAATGTTTTTATTATTTTTATTATTTATTATTTAATAAAATTAAACTAATTAAAAACAAAAGTGACTTTGAAACTGATTAAATCTTGTTGGAATGACGACAATGTACAGATAATAAATAGATATTTAAAAATTACTTGCAGACACGAAAATTTATCTAAGAATTACAAAACCATTTACGCAGACAAGTGGATCATGTGACTCACCTGATATTAAGTGACCGACCGCAGCCCATGAACATCTACAACATCAAAGTGTCGCAATTATTTTGTCGGTTTGAAGGAAGGGGAGAGGATAAGAGAAGGGTTAATAATGGGAAATTGGTAGAGGAGTAAGACAGGATGGGCTTGTTAATTTCACCGCTGCGATCTTGATGCAATATTCTAACCACAAAATATATTTTACTTATTTATATACTTATATATAAATTGTAAGCAAAGATAAGAAGAAACCAAGACATAAAAATTCATCACAATTAATCAACTTGTCCCCTGACAGTATTAAAGTTTAGAATGGGACTGCAAGAATTGGCTGCCAGGGGATTAACTCTACGGAACTCTGAGTTCAAGAGAAACAAATGAGTTATAAGGCTAGCTAAGGTCGAATCGATAGTTTGAAATCTATTGATTAACAAAATCATACCTGATAAGGTGAAGTTTTAAGCTGAAAATATTATCTAATTAATATTTTGTACGCTTAGTTTGGAAGCTTCTTTTTGTGTTTTTTTAATTTCTTTTCCAAAAATATCATTTTCCTATCATCTATTCATCTATATCATCAATTCCATCAGCATTTCTTATGTTTCGTATTATTTCGTTCAACTATAAACTTGCGTAGTTAGTTATAAATATCCAAATATAGTTTAAAATACTTGTTACACGTGGAAAACTCAAGTGTTTTAGTAGCGTACTATGAATAAAAATCTTTATGACTGTCCTCGCTCATAGCGCAGCTTAAAGTACTATTGTTTTAATAAAACCGGGATAAGTCAGCGGGATTGCGGTCCCGCTCCGTTTTAGTCACACCATGCAATTTTATTACTCCGGTGCAATTGCATCCAGCCTGTTGTTAATCGGTACTGTAATGAAACTAGGCGGCGATATATCGTTTTATTAATTCTTGGCTTTTTGTTTTAATGGTCCTAATGTACAGGATGGATAATTTATTTTATTTTCTGTTTTATTAATATAAAATATTGTTTTATGACGTTGCACGCAGCTTAATGAATTTGAGTACCAATTATTACCGGTGCCAAGAAAAGGAAAAGGAATTTAACAGAATACAGGTCCCGCTCGTCAAATGTAAATTCAACTCCTATATTAAATGTTAAAGTATAAACATGGAACAAAATATTGTTCTCCATCTGCGTAATGAGTGAATTAATTTTCTCGGTTGCGAGGAAAATACACGTGTATTCCATAACGACAACTAATATCAAAGTACCTCATGCATAACTAAGAAGCAAGCAACAGTATAACAAGCCGTCTTTCCATTAGCTTAGACTTAATTAAGCAACGGCGGGTCTGTACCGAAATTTGGACGTTGGAGATTCTAATCCCGTCATCAAAATTCTACTCACGAGTCTTCGTTTGTATGAGAGCACGCTAAATGTCAATACAGGACTACGCCATCAAATTCGCAATCGAAGGGGCCAAAATAAATCATATTCCAACGGAAATTGTTCGTCTTGTAAATTTAATTCTGCGCGAATTGCTTTGTAATACGATTACAATTTTAAAAAGCGTATTATTCATTTTTGCCATTTTGCGATATTGCGTCTGGAATCTAATATTGTTTTAAGTAAGCATCTGATGATTTATTTTGTTGTCCAGTTTTACTTTGAACAAAATGGAGAAAATCTTGGGGAAACATTGGAAAAACAGCTATTGTTCACGCCCACACCACAACAAAAACTTTTCTTTTACTGAAATGAGAAAGTTTAAGTAGTGAATTAAAAATAGGTTAGTTAAATCATTTCAAATGCGGAACTTGTAAGAGTTATGTTACTAATATGCGAATTGTCCAAAATATACATTTATTTAGTCATATCTAAAGCAATAAATTTGATTATTTCAAACATGTTTATAACGTGTATTATCACATATTGTAGCGGCACAATAGCTCATAGGATATTCAGCAGTTTGAAACTAATTATAAGCGACTAACAAGATTAATAGTTTATTAGTTTCCATTCAAGAACTAAGTGCTAGATCTAATTCTGCATTGGATGTAATAGAGATTATAACAGCACTTCGAAATCAATATAACTCAAACAAGCTCTGATTAATTGAGTCGAAGATGAACAGTTACAATTCTGCGCAAGACTTGTATTCAGAACTTTAATTGTATGAACATTATTTTATCGTGAACGGAAATTCCTAATATGGAAATTTATAATTATAGTAGTGTTCTCTGTTTTACATCTTATTATTGATTTCCAACCCGAAGGAGAACAACTACCTTTTTTAAAATTGTTATTATTTCTTCTAAGGAGTTGCCTGGAAGAAGTCACCTATTATTTTAATTTTATTTCTTTTTATTTCCATCCTCCATTTTTGGGTGTGCAATAAATATATTTTCGTTAATTAATTTCTCATACCTTAAGGATAGTAATTATACTACGATGTATACACATTAATGTCTAGAATGTCTTAAAGTTTATACTATAACCAATAATATATTGTTTATGCAAAAAAACTGTGTCAAAAATCTGCCATAAGGATTAACAATATCTACCACGAATAATGTGTGAACTAATAATTGGAAATATATACGTAACCCTTTATTTAGTAAATGTTGATCAATTAAATTGATGCGTTTAAAACTATAATAATAATTTACTTGAGATAACTTAATACGAGTCCTTTCTCGGTAAAATAAGATTAATAAAAATGTTGCTGCCTTTATAAAAATGTAAAAAGACGGAAATGAAAGCAACAATAAGGAGAATAGGGTGTTTATGTTACCTTTCCGGTCGAATCAACTTGTTTGTAGAACGTGTGCTATCTTGAACACTTCATAAACTTATATTATATCATTATTTGCATGTAGTGCTCGTTCTTTAATTAGATATGCATTAAGTTTTAATTTGTATAGTATTTCATACATTTCATCCATTCATCAAGTAATATTATATCCATTATTAGATTAGTATTCAATTCGACTTCATAAATTGTCATCATTTCAATCATGTACTTAGTGTTCATTATTAATCTTAACTTAAACTATTTAGTTTTTTTGGGGGGCCAGGTGACCCGTAACACACGTACTTAAGACTTACTTCAGGCACCAGTCTCTCAAAAATGATAGTCTTAAGCATTTAATTTACCATTGTAATGTAGTACATAGTAACAACCATTTGTGATAAGTAGAAAAAAAAAATAAAATTACTGCTTGTTTGAATTTAGCAACTGTTAAGGAACCAATTGTCAATTAAATAAAAATATGATTTATTTTATTAAAAATTAATATGTATTAAATAAAAATAATAATTTCCTAAATAATAATAATTAATCTACTTATTTCCTTTTAAAATGCGTAGATAAAATACAATTAGTATAAGGCACATATACTACAGCGGAGTCGGGTCACGACCGGAGTTAATTAAGATGAATGTATCAGTTCGAAAGGTGAGATTATCCTGAGTAGATAAACTTACCTTTTTCACAAAGAAAAATCGAATTTTGGGGAGGCGAGTTATTCCTAGACCAAAACGTGTTTAAAATGTTGTACTGTTAGACTTAATTAGTTGTTGTTTTGTTATTAGTAAGTTGGGATTAGGATTATAATAGGCACTACATTGTATTACGCTATTACGCGGTTGAAATAGTAGGACACAGCTAGTTTAAATAATGCATGTTTTGTATGTAATGCATGCGCCCGTATTTGCGGTAACTCAAATATTTGTACCAATCAAGCGACAGATAAAATGTACTATTCTTTAAATATCCGTTTATTTTGGGGACAGAATATAATATATTTATTGCGTCGTTTATTTGGCTTAGCATTTTAATCACTTTACCTGTGTTTATTTTTATCCATTTATTTGGTGATGACTGGTTCGCGGAAATTAAATTTTATTGTAAACGTTTATTTTATTAAAATATTCACGTACATTTATTGGTTTGTAACATTCAGTGTGACAATTTCATAATGCAAACACAGAAACTAAACTACAAATACAGGTTATTTCATTGAAATAAACAACAATAGCTAGTAACACTAATTATTGCGTGGTTAGAAAAAGTAAGAGATATTATGTACGGTTTATTTTAGGTTCCTTTAAATATATGTATAGTATTAGGTTTTTATTAATATCCTGCCTTTTTTAAGCCATACTGTACATACTGTACAAAATAATAAAGACGTATTTTATGAAACATTATATATTTAAAAGTCGTATCAAAAAGTCTGATCCCATTAAAAGTATAATATACGCCAAACGTCCATTGTAATCCAAAATGTCGATATATTATCAGTTTTGGCGGATAAAAGCTATCAACCACACCTGAGACTTATTTTACGCCCCGCGTGCCAATATCCCTATATCGTATCTACGTGAATACCTGGGGGCCTTGGGAGTAATTCACCAGATAAATCACAAAAATCGCAAAGCCAATGGAAGAAATCATTTATGTTTTCGGCACGGGTCTTTACCTAAAATTTTTAACCCAAACCGTTTTTCCTCTCCAACCGGCTTCCATACTTTAAATGACCGCGGGCATTTTTTTAAACCGGATAAGGGTGTTCCTAACAATTATGTTGCCTAATCTTCATTTATTTTTAAAATTCGTTTATTATTTTAAATACAATATCTCTCGACGGCAATTTCGGATTCAATGACCATAATGATGAATTCCACGTATAATTTTATTTGACATGGACTTAGATTCACTTTTAACAAATATTTTTCTTGAGCGGTTACGGTGACGGATATACTAGAATATGGAAGTACACATATAACTGATCTCATTTAGGTATAATGATATGCCAGACAGAGTTATCAGAAGCACTTACTCTAATATTATTAATTTATGCTCCGTACATCATAATAATATTTACGTAGCGCGAGCTTCTGGAATATCTAGCGCGTATTTGCTCAAGGCAACGTATATCCGAAATACCGGCTATATCCTTATGTATATCTGATCAGCTCTTGTCTGTAGAGGTTTCTCGGGACATTTGTATTCCATCAATTTGCACACATCTCGTATGCACCGAGGCGTCGGTGATCGTTTGTTCACGATGTGCGCCGCATAACTCATTGATACCCTCACGAAATGTTGCCAGGATACAAATTTTGTTTATATGTCATACTTGTGTAAGCAATGTCATCAATTTATCGATACGTGCGATATGTAAACGAATACAGTTTTCTATCCTTTTGATAAACACGCAAACTCGTTGTCTATTGTGTAAGTTTGAACAAAACTGAATTCTCCTATAAAAGCGTTGCGTACAAAGGAACATCAGACTTGCGTATAAAACTCTATTTGAGTTTTTCAGTTTATTAAAATTCTAGTTTCTATCAATTTATGTCTGGAAAAGTTTTCTTCAAAAGGTAAATGTAATGTGTTTTTAACAAAACAGTTCGGAATTATGATATAAGGAACGAGTCATATAAAAAAGTTTCGGCAATTTCTATCTTAAACAGGCGTGCAGCTGTCACATAGTGGTAGGACGAACTAATTTCGGTAGTTGAAATTCTACTTGGAGTTTTTGGGGACGTTAAATTACATAGATCGACGTCGCACGTGACCTGCTTCTCGATGTCAGTTGTACACGGGTATTAGATTCTTTATTTTCTTTAAGAAATTTTCATTTTAGGGCAAACGAAGATAAAAATGGTAATACTGATGCGGGTTGAGATTTATTTTTAGGCATTCAGTGTCGAATGTTGACACAGCGCCTTTCATCGTTGACCGCCTATAAGGAAAACAAACGAGACGGCTCGTCATCGCTGAAAGACGTTACGAATTCTACAAAGATGAAAAAGTGCCCCAGTTTTATCTTAGATGTGTGGATTATTTAAGCTTTTTATATAGAATACAAAATACTAAAAGTATTTTATAAAATACCTCTTTAATATGTTTTTACACAACATGTCTAGACAATTC
The DNA here is from genome assembly GCA_001586405.1 of Phoebis sennae. NCBI lineage: Eukaryota > Metazoa > Arthropoda > Insecta > Lepidoptera > Pieridae > Phoebis > Phoebis sennae. The sequence goes on along the minus strand of LQNK01000049.1, from coordinate 199,520 downwards.
CTGGAACTTAAAAAAAAGTATATAAAGTACTTAATGATTAAGTATAATACTGAGAAAATCTATCTCTTGAGACAGAGTTCTTACTATTTCGAAAGTCTAGTGTTCTCATTTCTTCAAATATATAAATCTTTTTATGTTCCACAATATACAGTTCGTGGATTCGTATTTTGTTTAATAGGCTTAAATTAAACTGACAAATGTTTCATTAATGCGAACTGACAAATTCTCAAATTTACTCCAAAATAATCGAAATTAATTTTTACATTGAAGTTTTCTATATGTTTATTTATGAAAAAATCTGGAAAAATAAATGATTCCAGCATCCTTCCACAATAAATTTTAAAGCGATCATAAAACGGTAACCGTAGACTTCATCTGCACTAGTGAACGATTAATTAACAAGGACTAACCCCTAGAGGGCGCTGGGAGCTGATTATTCTCCCTACCTTCTACTTACACTAGCAAAATAATAATTAAGACCAACTCTAATTACTTCTCGCATTTAAAACATCATGCCACGAATGAATTTATGTTTTATGACGATTCGTTTACATTCATTTCGCGTTGCTCAACTGTCTCGACTAATTAGTATTGTTGTTCATTGAGAAGAAAAATTTACTTTTGTTTCTGTCTCTGGCTTTTCACTTTTACACTAATTTATGATAAATGAGAGGCTAATGAGAAAACGACTTAACGAAATGTATATTGGAGATGTTATTTTTAGGTTTTAAATGTTTTTCATATTAATTTTCATCTGCGAGAGTGCGTCGGATTAACTTCCTACTCAGTTGTAGCACGGTTATTTCTGATTGCTGCTTAACATAAAAGGAAAAACTTTTTTCTTTGGAACCGTTTATTTATATTTCAATTTATATTCAAAAGTTGTAGACCTGATAACGATAAAAAGCTGTCGCTTTTTGTGTTTTCTTAAACGTTAAAATATTCTCTTTGATGCGACCAAATAATATAAACAATTTTTAATAACTATTCTGTTTTTAAAAGTTTCTCAGCAATTGTTACAATATACTTATAGCTAAACCTTCACACTATCAACATCAATGGGGTATTTTCAAAATTATATTTAAATAAGCTGTGAAATGCAGATAAAATGTAAAGTAATAGCTAATGAACGTACAAATCCGCTAATACCGTAAAAGTAAATCCCACACTGAGTATAAAGCAGTTATCATGTAGTAATGAGGCGATATGGCACTGCAGTGTTTATATGCAACAAGCCGGTGTTTAGCAATCGTTGATTACGCGCCGTGTCAGGGTAATCAGTTCCCCAACTATGAGTCACGCTTATGTATCTTTTAACTTCACTTTAATTGTAGTTAAAGGAAAAACGCAACAACAAAAATACTATTGACTTTGACGGAAAAGGTTGTAGTCTCCTAAATTTTAGTCGCAAATAGTTGGTTCTATTTCTTTAGTTTAGAATTGTAAATCACTCAAATTTAAACTTAACATATGAATAAAGGGTGTTTCTAAATGTTTAAGTTTTTGGTTTTTTCAATTAGTTCAAAAATTTTGTAATCTTGAGACTACTAAATAACTGAAACAGTATACTAGTTGTATTCATTATAAAGAACCTCTGTTATTATATTTTATATTAACCGAGTGACCTTAATCTTAATTGAATTATCCGCTGCACCTCTCCTGACCTCGCTATAACACCTGTGGCCAGTATAAGAGGGGAAGTCTGGCTGGATCGACTAAAATTTAAAGTACAAATTTTATTACACATACATAATAATATTCTATTGAAATGCATAAGTTTCTAAAACCGTTTGATCAATGCTTGTATATTTTTTTATAAATTTTTAGCACTAAAAAGCTATAGACTACTACGACTTACACGTGACCTGTAGCATTTGCTGTTATTACTTTATTTTTATATGGTTATGATTTACATACATTTTATATATGTACTTGTGATTGCCTGCTTACTATGCAATTGAAAGAATGTTGCGCTCTCTTTTTAATATGGGAAAGATACTTTCAGCTTTTTGTCAATATTAACGATCACGAAACTCGTAGTAGGGGTGTATCTCGTCGTATAGTGAGCAAATGTACTGGCTGTTCAGGGCTGGCTAGATTTGACTGTATCGTGACGTCATTCACGCACGACGGCTGATAATGAACGCTGAATCGCTATTGCGGTTGAGTGTATCGTTTTTATATTGCGAATACTCTCATTGGATTTTGTAGTGCTTTTTCGCACCATTACTTATCGCTATTTATTAAGAGAATAAAAACAAATTACGTTCGTTAGTTACGTCATGAATTACTTTCAAAAGAGGATAAGTTAATCACGAGGAAATTCCTACTGCCATACCGATTCACAGATTATTCAATAATTCTAGGTAAGGTCTAATATAATTATGGTCCTCTTTATTACTTTACTAGCTAATCCGCGCGGCTTCGCTCTCGTAGCATAATTGTATATTCGTAATTCGTAATCTTGAATAACGTAGCTTTCAAATGGTGAAAGAATTTTTAAAATTGGTGTTTTTGAGCCTATTAATTGGAACCAAATAAATAAACAAAGTTGTCCTCCTTATTATATAAGTGTAGACACTACGTAAAACGTCATAAACAATTATAAGAATAACAGAAACGCAACTGTTGTCCAAAATATCAACTTGTTCTTGCCTATCATCAAACTTGATCGTTTATTTGACTACATTTCGCCTATATTATAGATCCACATTGTTTCATTAATATTTGATACGTGAAAGCTCAATGTGATTTCTGTTCCTCTTAAGTAAATAATTCGATAGGTGCCTAAATTCATCGTGGCTCGGAACGACGCGTATTTGCTCTGCAAATTGAATTACTCTCTGAGATTGTTTAATTTTAAACGTAAATGTTTACCACATTAACAAAATATTTGTCGTCGAACTTTACTGCTTTCAAATAAACATTCAATTATTTAACTTCAATTTCATCTTTCTACTTGAAAAATAGCGTATATTTCCAGCACAAGTCTATAAAATGTTACTTTCACAATATACAATTATTTTTAAAGATATTTCTATGTAATAAAATATATTCTACACTTGTAAACTCGGCTATTTTGTCGATTTATAAATAAGTTTTTTTATTATTATCTTAATGTTATCTTAATAATTATATCTATATATTATAATTCATGATATACCTAGTTACTTATTAATAAATAAGTTGTTTACAATCTTATATTGGAGTTTAAATAAAAAAAATACCTAATTGAGGTAAAATATCAGGTTTCTATATAAATTACTTGCCCAAAAGAACCCTTATGTTTCAGATAGTCCCTTTGGATTCCGTATAAAGGACCGTACCGGTGAATTTATTGCTAAAGTAAATATATCGTTACTTAATATTCAGCGATATTATAAAGGGTAATTTGTTAACTCCAAAAATATCAAGTTTTATTTCTCCACATTTTTTTTGCTTATAAATAAATCGATCTTCTCGGATATTTTATCACAACGTCATGTAGTCCAAAACTAAGCAAAGCTTGCACTACGCAAACTACAACATTCGTGTCACGTCACATCAGTCACGTCGGCCAATCTCATCAGGGACTAGCCAACTGCGCGGAAGATATTATAATATACAAGTGTGTGCGCAAGCACAGGTGCACTCTCTATTTCTTAACTCTAATAATAAATCCAACACGACCTGAGAGAGATCAGGCGCATGACCAACAGTTCAAAGCGCTCTCAAGTAGTGTACCATAACCACAAACTTCCTGACACTGTCGTTATCGTGTTTTTTGGCAGAAAATCTCAATAGGAATTTGGTGGTTTGAACCCGAGACCCCTCGATCTGTAGTCAAAGATGCAATCACTAGACCTACGAGGTAGTAGTATGGAAAGGTGATAACATATTATATATTATACATTTGTATACTTTTTTTTGTAAATACCTATATACATAGTTACTATACATAAATTAATACCCTGTAGAAAACTACAATGTAAATTCCACAATAATTTTCTAAGTGAGAATCAAACCCACACTCTACGGTGCAATAGGTACTGTCATATCACTGTGCGAATCGTGTCGTCAAATAAGATTTCACTAAAGCTCGGTTTAATCCTACAGTCGTACAGTGCTTCGAGTTAAATTATAATCTCAGATAAGAGGCAGTCTAATTTAAGTTTTCTATTTGTAATCTTATCGTTTCAGTCATCTTAAAACGAGTTAGGAAAACGCTGAAATGGATTATGTTTAACTGATAAGCAATTCATAAAAATTGAATTACCCTTTCTTTAATATTTACTTTAAAAACGTCGCAAAAATGTGTTGAAATTAAAATATAATACTCATATGTTATTTATTAACATTCCTTAGAGAAGCTAGGCGAATTTGAATTGAATTCGATTTCGAATAGTAAATGGTGTTGATTAGTTCTTGACTCTATGATTTAAATCTTCTGGTATTTGATCTCTATACAAATCTCTATATAAATCGTTTTATGAATGACTTAAGAACATTTCTTAGAAAATAAGTTCGTGTTTAAAAGAACTTAAAAACCTCTCACTATGAATTGTATAGGTCGGCAAAACAATATGTATATTTTAAGGATTACACACGACAGAGGTTAACGAAATACAATAAAAAATAATATTTATATTAACGAGAAAATGGTAATGATTTATAAAATTTACATTGAAAAAATCTTTTTAAAGTAAATAATTTTTTAATTCATAATCACCCAATGAAGTTGACCGTGATAAATCATTCTTATTATATTTCTTCACATATCAAATATATGACTCATCCCGGCTTCGCACGTGCGATATTTTCCATGTTATATCGGTTTACAAAATTTCCTCTCGGACCATTTTATCTATATAAAAATCGCATCAAAATCCATTCGATAGTTTTTAAGATCATACATAACAGAAACACAGACGGGCTCAGACGGCGGGAAGTGACTTTGTTTTTTAGCACTTTTTATAAACTCGCAGCTATAGGTATTTACCAAAAGATTATAGAATTATGTGCATTAGGAATTGTAACGCACAAATTTCACAATAATGACAAGGGTAATCTGAATGAGGAAAGATATAATTTCTACAAATATCAGTACAGCGGCTTACCCGTGAAATCCTACAAGATTTAGCTACAAATCTTAATTAAGTCTACTTCTATAGTTCTATTCCTATGTATATTTCAGTAATTGGATAGGAACGTATATTTCTGTAACTATCCGACATTATTATTTCATCATTTGGATTTTAAGAACTGAACATTTTTTTCAATGAAATATTTCATTTTCATTAAAATATTATTCAAGATGCAGATACTTTGTTCGCGTTAACCGATACGACGTCTATATACCAATAAAAGGTATCCTGTATTCAGAAATTAATTAAAATTTGTTCAGAAGTTGCGTTGTGATGGACACACAAACATACAAATGGGTGTATATCTATGCAGTCTTGAAAACTTTAGGGGATATAAATTAAGATGAATAGAAGTCTAGGTGAAGATATTAGCATAAAAATATTTTATTAATACAGCGTTAAATTTTTCTATCTATCATAATTATTAATTACCGTTATGTAATTCGTATTGACGTAATAAAAATGAAAATACATAAAATTAATGACTATTTATTAATTATAGTAAGTAACCTACTTCTACTCGTGTCGTAGGGTGTACAGATTTATGTATTTAACTTTGTTCTTCTAAAATACCAAAAAAAAAATATTTATATTATACAATCAGCTTCCCCTCTACTTACTTTATATTCCTTATTTTTTCAATACTGCATAGATAAACGACCAGTATATATAAGCAACATTAATCATAACCTTTGAAGCGCCCGTGGTCAGCTTACCGGCCGGTAAATAATCTGTGGGTTAAACAACCAGTGGTGCCGCCAGTCAATTGATGGGTGGTATTAATTGACTGCTTAGAATGCAGCGTCATGTATGTAGCATGTGCTAAATAAAAGCGGCTGATATTGTACAACGATGTACTAAGCAAAATTACTGCAGATAATAAAACACATATATAAATAAATATAAAGTATATTTATAGAATATATACCTTTTAATGTATATAAAAAAAAACGATAAATTAATAACGATACACTTAATTAAAATCCTTCTTCGTCTCACTGAGAACACGTCCTGAAATAGCTCCATTATCCAACAAATACTAATTGAAACAACTTCTACGTAACTGCTTTATTTATCTTTTCTTTGAAATATGAATCGAAGCAACCTAGATTAATATCATAAACTGCCTTTGTGAATTATCATTCTGTGAACAAGTGACCGTTGACACGTGCTCTAAATTTTCAGACAAAACTACCCTCTCGGCCATCGACTATTCTTATTTCTCGTACGTATTTATTCAGCCACAAGCGCAGTCGGCGTAATAAAGCACAAATCGTTTATCATGAAATTGCTTTCGACGGCGAACAAGTCAAACGCAAACAAAAATCGTGGTTAAGTGCTCGCCGGTTTCGCTTCTGTTTATACAACATCAATATTCAAAGCCTGTAGAAAAATCTGGCGTTACGTCGCGGCATGGAGCTTAGCTGTTCAGTTTCAGCCGTGTGTTTATGCAACGGGCACGCCTCACTGGTTTTCTCGACGACAAAATGCACTCACGTAGACTCCCGCGTGCACTCAGCCAGGAATTGGAATGCACTAATATTATTGATCAAGGGATCGATAGTCGCAAGCGGGGCTTAGACCCGCCTTGAATTCTACTTCGTTGAAATACGATACTGCGTACGGTCGATAATCGCGGCCACGGCTCACTTCGTCTTCGATTACACTATAAATGAAAAAGTGTGTTGCGACATAATTATGTGAATATATAGCAATAGTAAGCAACCGCCCATGAATACTGGTAATAAATAGATATGTAGCCAATCAATCAAGAACAGAATCGAAGATCTACTGTACATTCAGTTGTTGAATACTGGAGCCTCAAAAAGCGTGGTTAACGTGATAACATGATTTATTTCTTTCTCCACTTACAATTTCCAATGCCACTGGCATTTCGTTAGCACATCAACATTAGAGTTTTATATTGCAGACAATTTAATTTATAAAACAAATCAAAATCAAAAAAATCTAGTTCAGCTAATTTCACATCATAAAACGTATGTAAACAAAATGTAGTTCTGTCCATAAATATTCAAATTTGCAATGTACGTGTACGTGGATTGCAACTGTTCAATCAACATCCATTTGAGTTCGTGGAAGCTGTGGCAAAACCGCCAAAATGTGACGTCATTATTAATTTAGTCTACGTCAGTCCGATGCGTTCAAAGGAGTATTTGGTAGCGAGTCATTGAGTACGTGAGCACTTATCCCAAATTAATAGGGGTAGCACTGAGCCACCGGAGTTACTTGCAGTCAGGCGTGAGATGCCTCGCACTGGGTTAAACGACCCCGTTTAACTAATTTCTACGTTCGCCCTGGTGTCGTTTATGTAGCTAATTTAGGTTGAACTAATGTGTACAAAAATATATTGCTGAATTTTGTTTTAATCATAACGAATTTAAGTTATATAATTTATACAATTTATTTTCACTCATATGAAATAATGAAACTTATTTGATGGAAATATATTTCTAAATATTCAATTGAAACGTACTTATACACTATTTCCACAATTTGTAATTTAGAACCTATTTAGAAAAACATTTAGCTAATTACGATTTTCAAAACCTATTCAGTATTTACAGCCATATTATTGATCTCAATATTTTTTGTTAATGAAATCGAGACAGGGTTATGTATTTCCATTGTCGCTACAACAGCAAATACCTACTAAAAATAATATTTTTTTTTACGTTAAAACCACATTTTTAAATTTCTTTAGCTTTGAACTGGAATAAACATAATTAATACGAATTTGTTAGTTAATCACTGAACATTTAAACGTCTTTAATCGAATCAATTATCCAATTTTCAATTAAAAATGTTGTGAGCAACGTTAGAAGTTTACGCGTTTAAAGCAAGCTATTGTGTTCTCGGAACGTCACAATAAAATAGATCCGACAGACGAGGCACAATAGCTCATTCCGCTCCCTAATGCTGCAATTAGACGAGAAATACTAGTGAAAGGATTTGTCTGTCACTAATGAAGACTGCAACTTAATTGTATTTAGTTTTCTTTCGAACGCAAAACTCTTTTACCATTCCTTCACTTTAATGCTAATTGAGTTTTGAGTGTTCTTTTTCCTAATTAGGGTGCTTAAATACGTTTAAATGATTAGTTTTTAATGTGATTTCCCTAATTAGCTTATCTGATATTTTTTAAAGTGACATCGTGGATTCTATATGTGCAATAATTATAATATGTTTTTAAATCTGTAAACACTGGCCATCTGTAAGTGGATATGGTATGTTTATTGTAGCTTATGTTGTTTGCAATGACCTTGGAAATGTAACATGTATCATCTATGTATGCCTAGAAGCCTGAAACCTTGATTGATTTTAACATGTGATGTGACGTCATTTGGTTAACCTTTGTTGTGACAAATCTAAGCCTATTTATTCGGTTTATTATTGGATTTACAAATTGTTTGATACAAAGGGATTAAAACATATATTCAGTTTATTCTTACTTATAATACTTGGTAATTGCTGATTAAAAACAAAATACAAAAAGTCTCAAAGTACATGAAATGAAGCGTTAAGGTCGAATGATATTTAGTATGTCCTGTATTACTATCATTAATCCTCTCGTAAAAAAATGTAGTGTATAAACTTTACCCCGAAGTTGTTTGTTTATTATGTTAAGCTTATCAAGCTTTAATTTGTATCATCATTATTTAATGAAAGCGGCTTAAAAATGCAAAGCAACGATTATTAACCTATTTCAGAAAGTTGAGAAAGAGACAACTAGGATGATTAATTATCGTCTAGCTGGTCGCAAAAGCGTCGCCTACGAAGGAAAACTTAATTACTTTTCTCGGCTGAATCATAAAGCTGAATAATTCATATACTAACTGCGAGGCCAGACTTAAATGTGTGACATAGGAGCGCACTTCTCGACACTCAACTAAAATTGAATTGGCTCTTAGGCCACTTCGCGTGACTAAATTAAAGATTTCGTTCATATATTTTGTAATCTTTGCGCTGTTCTGTTCACACGACGTTCGTTCATTCAGTTTTGTGTCCAATGATTTAAAATTACACATTTTTATATTGAAGTAGGCAAGCGGAGCATGCGGCTCACCTGATGTTAAGTGATTGACCGTAGTGCATGAACATCTACAACAACAGTGTCGCAGATGTCTTGCCGGATTGAAGGAAGGGTTGAGGATAAGGAAAGGATGATGGGACATTGGGAGAGGAGTAGAATAGAGTGGGAGAGGAATGGGATGGGAATGCAGGCCTCCGGATACCCGCTCACAGTACGAAACACAGTGCAATACTGCTTCACGCCTATCTTCTGCTGGGGGGTGGTGCTTACTCCGGTTCGAGCTTGGCCCAATTATACATTGCTCGGCTCCCACTCTTTTATTGCTGAAGATGTTATGCAGCAGTATTATCGCTTCTTCTACACCCACGGGTAGAAATGGTACGGCGACACATGTGTTCTTTCCCATCGCCGCACGATTCTTCAAGGTTTGTTTAAATTACTTAATGTATCTTACCTTATCTTGACTGGGATAAAAGAATATAAATACTCGATAATTATTTAAATTTTATTATGTATTGCAAGTATGAGGGTTTAAATAAAATTTTTATAATTTTTTTTATAACTACAACGCAAATTTTGTAGTCTACGTGAGAGAAAACACGGGCAACAAAAACTAGTACAATATATTTGGAAAATTTGCTTTAACTTTTAAAAATAAAAATATCCCTGCATACTTCCTACACCAGTTTACACTTAATTTAATTCAGTTTATAATTATGCATAGAAAATGTTTTTTCATATTCTAAATCCAATAATCATAACCTGCAAATAGACACCATGGGTATCATTGTATTTTCTCCGCGAATGAACAGTGCGAGTTGTTATAGGGAATTCAAAGGAATGCCAGTTAACCGGTCTTCAATATCCCGGGGGATTTGAGAGACACGTTCCGTTCACTCAGCACTACAGCTTCAACTCTCAAAGACAATTTCGATGTTCTTTTCCCCGGCCATAGAGCCTCCGATATAGCTGACATATAATTTCGATTCAATACTAACGGCTATACAATACACGGATGAGTTGGGATTTCGACATTGGATTTCGAATACGCTCTTTTAAGGATGTATCACAAACAATGTATTTGGAGTGGCCTTTCGAAACAACTCAAAGTGTTCTCATCTTAGTATTGATATCGTATTTTATTGTTTTCACTTACTTCGCTGTAGCTTATTTATGTTATAAGGAGGCAATAGAATCGAAAAGTTTTAAGAGTCCTTGTCAATTTTCGTGTGTATATGAGCGCTCGGACTGCCACTGGCTATCGTAGTGTGCGTAATTACTTAAAACTTACATAAACTATGTATTAAAATATAGGATAAATCTCTATAGTATATTGAAATTATAAATATATAAAAGTTAAACCTATTTTTATTCAGAAGTAAAATCGTAAGTGAATTGTTTTATCTTAATTCTTAAGTGACAAACGTGGACCATGAAAAACCGTCATAGTAGAGATCTTACAGGTGCTGACAACGGAAGGGAATAAGGAAAAGATCGAAGATAAGAGAAATGGCATAGAAATGCGTAGATTATACAAGCCTCCGCGCGATCCACTCATCGGTCGACAAAGTACTATTGGTGAATACAATTTAGATAAGATTAGAGTATAAATATAAGGAGATTGGTATCGTGTAAAAATAATTAACTAAGTGGTACACTACATAGACATTTAGATTCAGATTCAGTATTTAATTTTTCATCGTCACCATGATTAAAGCAACTTTAGGTCTGATCAAAAGTATGGTTATTGTAGCAAATTATACAATCACTTAATATTATAAATACTAACTGGGTGCTCATCATAGTGAGGCGAGACGAACTTTCGACATAATAATAAAACCTTAACTGTACATCACAATAAACTTTTTAATGACATTATTAACATCATTTATTTTTAGTTAAAGCCACCTGCGTGCAACTGCTAGGCTAAGAACTTCATTGCTACAATATTAATTACTTAAAATAAAATAAAAGTAGGTAATTGGCGTCTTTTCAGAAAAGGGAAGTCGGGATTCCTGATAATTAAAAACTGTTTTATATTCTTGTTTGTGATATTCACTTAGTTATGTATTTCTTGTAGATAGTTTTTAAAAGTAATAATATTATTCAATAATTAACTGTTCGAATAATATGCTCGGAGTGTTTAGGGTAAGGGTCCGTTAACTCGTTACGTCAGGTCGCATCGCTCTGCGTCGTCGACGCATTAATGTTGCGACGTTGCGTGTAAATTTTTTGACGACCCGATTGGCGCAGTGGATATGGCAATTGTCTATCGCACCGGAGGGTGTGGCTTTGATCCCCAATAGAAAATTATTATGCGATGAACATCATTATTTTCTACTGACCGGGTATTCATTTATGGTATCTAAAAAAAAGTTAACTAGGATCTATAGTACAAGCTTTGCTTAGTTTGGGATTAGACGGCGTAGTATGAAATGTCGCTGAATATTTTTTTCTTTTATGATAAACTCCATCAATTTGTAACGTCGTTACAAGCGTTTCTACGGATCTACGTATTCGAATCGAAGCGGAGGGAAGCATGATGTGCTGTGCGCTCGAATTTCCGAAGCTTTTTTACGATTTTTTCGTATCTTCCGTTTTGCGTCGACGCAACGCAGATGCGGCATACAATGCGATGATCCATTGCGTCACATTGTCGCAACGTGCTAATGAAATCTCTTTCTTAGTCCCGCAGTGCAAAATGCATTTATCGCGTAGTGAGACAACGTGGCAGATTTATTTCCAACTTCTATATCTCAAACTCTTTCAGAATTACAAAGTTAGAACTTATCCCCGTTTTTACAGGAAAAGTGGATTAAGATTCGCTATATACCTAATATTTCATAATATTACGGTAGGTTCGTATGATTTATAGGCAAACTTGGGGAAAGTTTTGCATGTCATCCACGGGCTCTTTGGGGGAATTTCTAAAGAAAGTTTAAACTTTTTACGTTAGACGGATGATGGTGACTAACCTAGTTTAATATATTCCTCGAGTACTTAGCTCACGTAGATAACTTTTAAGCAGTGGGATTTGTCTTTTATTAACAAAGGGTTTTAGTTTATAATCTCTTGAGATTTCCTGAGGTTCTTCTCATTAATTTTAAAGACTGAATATCATATTATTGTTTTTAAAGCAAATATGAAATTTTATATTCATATATATCATTTTAGGCTTTAATTTCATTCAATGTCAGGAAGTGCTGCTGCTGCCAGCTTTGAAAACGATTGTTTTATTTCAGCTATTGTAATACTTTTAGATGCATAATGATCGACTTTATTACAATAGGCAAATAAAAAGGGAGAGTTTTCCATCTAAAAATGGGTCATCATTTTTTACAAATGAACATATTATTGCAATCAAAAATATAAGGGATGACAGTCTATTTGATAGTATATGTATATAAGACATTTTATTCAATTAAAATCCAATGTCATATAAAATTTGGATATAAAATGATGTCGTTTAAAATTGACACCCGAAAATAAAACTTTGCAGAAATGTTTAATAAAGCAAAACACTGAAAATATAATAAGCCAAAATCGAGAATATGAACGTAGAATAATAAAATATAATGATTAATTTTACATTTCAATCCTTTCATTATTTCCACCAATTAGGCATTCCCAACATTGCCCTAGCGTTAAATATATTCGCTTAGTATGCAATTTGCATTTGAAAGAAAGAAAACTAATGATATTTGTCTGTTCAGTGATTAATGGCAGACTCCTCGCGATTGTTCGAGCGAGATGAACTCTGAAGCCTCCATAGCCCGTGAAATTAACTTTGGATGTCGAAGTCCTGTCAGTATTTTCGCAGGGTATGTAGCTTTCTTTGCAATATGAAAGACGTTTTTTCCAATTATGTCGTTATTGAGAACTTACAAATGCTGATGTTACTCGATATGAAAATAGATGACTTTGTGATTTTCAAAGAACTAATAATAAAACATGGCGTCATTTAAATCGTATTTGAGGAATAAAACGAAAAATAGTGGGTTGCGTACCGTTTTTATTAAGTACCAAATTAAAATAAACTTTATATAGCTAGCTTGAAGAGTTTAAGAAGTATATTTTATGTAAATGTTTCTACATACTTAACTTTCTTGTAATGTTGCACAAATATTGTTTTTACAAGTCTAGTTTCAAACTTTAATATTTATGTTTACTTCTGACAAGTTATAGCATGATGTTTTGTGTAATTTTAATAAAGCACTAAATATTTTGCACGAAATAATATAAAAAAAAATTGAATGGCAGAATTGGCATCAAAATTTAACACCCATCAACTTTTTATTATTGATATAAAAATATACGATATTTAAAGTTACGTCACAATCTATACATATAATAAAACAGTAACCGAACCATTTCTGTACATTGAATATTTTTCAAAAAGAGTAATTGGTATGCAACATGTATGTTCTATAGATACCAAAACCATGGTTAGAATTTTTTTTTCTGTTTGTCTGTTTGTCTGTTTGTCTGTTTATCTGTTTGTATGTTCGTCAATCACGTAATAACCACTGGGCAGTTTTTGATAAAATTGCACATGCTGATAGACCAATATTAGGTGCAACTTATAGGCTACATTTTATTTGAAAAAAATAATGTTAGGGGTGGCTATCCATACATGTAAACAGAGGGTAAAAAAATAAATTCGCGAGTACATCATTAAATTTGATGTCATTAGATAGGTTTTTAAAAATGAAATAGAGGTTTGTAAATGCGTTTTTTGCTAAATTAAATATTTTTTGAAATATACGCTTCTAAAGTCGTCAAAATATCATACCACGTGACAATGTGAGATTTTGGTTGACGCGCGGTCATGTCTTTTTATACTCTTAACGTATAGATACGGTAAAAACATGCAATAAATTCTCAAAAACCTTCAAAAAATAACTAACTATCCGCCCGCGGCTTCGCTCGCGTGTGCTACAATTTTCTGTATTTGGAAGAGACACGTGCACTCTGAGATTTTGATGAAACCTATTTCCATAGAAAATTATAAAAAAACTATAGACATGCGCATATATCAGCAGTACTGCGATCGTAATTTTTTTTAACTTTTGTTGTGCGCCTCTAAAAAATACAGAAATTAGTAGCCCACGCGTGCGAAG
>LQNK01000049.1:163925-174203 GCA_001586405.1 Phoebis sennae | reverse complement strand
GACGTATAGCATATGAATGCTAGCTTACCATGACTATTAATCCTACACTTTGTATATTATTTAATGATAAGTGACCCACTTTTGACTGGATTGCAAGGCACTGTACTCCACAATGGTCCTTTGAATATACTTTCACCACTTTCAATCACTAAGACATATACCTCGCCGAGAATCATGATCCCGTTATAATAATGACTTATAAGTTTGCCCAAGTTCTACAGAAGTACCTGCTTCATATTTATTAATCAGACAGCCTACCCTTTACATAGGGTTGTCATGGTACCCAATAATATAATTATAAAAATATCCATTAAATTATTGTGTTTCAACTGAAACTCGCAATTCCAACCATTCTTTTCTTTTTGAACTATTTTTTTTCTAGAACATCCATTTAATGCTACTTAAATATTCTAGAAATGGCACGATCATTAATCAACTTCATTATAATAACTCGTCGACTAAAACAAACAAAAATAAGATAAATGATAAGTATGACGAGTTAAATTTAGCACTAATTCATTTACGAAACACGGAAGTAGTTCGTGCTTTCGTGTATTAAGTAAATTGATATCGAGCTCATCCGTAGTCAGGGGCACGGCTGGCCAAACAGTCTACTAATTTATTATCCATAAACTTTCCAATCAAGATGTTGATAAGACACGTCCTTTCGCATTTTACGGGATTATGTACTGCCTTATTAGTATTTGCTTCTAACATCTTGTTTTCTCACCTATAGATAATTAACAGGTTTGTTTGGGCGAGTTAGATAACAAATTTGGCTTTCACAGTTACTTTGCTATGTTGTACGACGCCATGATGAAGGTTTCGAAATTACAATACACTGTTGGATACGAAAAGTATTACAGTACAGTTTTTAGTATTTTACACACATACTTTTTATGTCTCAAAATATAATTGTACATATTATATTAGAACTATTCAGATTAAAACTATAATACTTACTGAACATTTTATATTAAAATTTTTAAGCCAGACTTTGCGCTGATAAAAGCTAAGGGGGCGAGAAACGGAACCCAATACGCATACTAATTAGTTGCAATGTCTTTCTGTTGCGCATTACAGCCGATCCGTGACTCAGATTATATTCAGTGGAAAATCAATATCTTAACTCATTGAATTTGGCAAATATTATCTCTAAATAGATAACTACACTGACTGATTTTCTCACAAGATTAGAAGCATAAAAAGTTATCTCCTTTTATGAATAAATTGTGTTGTTTGAGAATTTAACTTACCTTGTCTTTTTCACAATTATATTATAGGCCCATCACTGTACAATTATGAATGTCAACGTACACAAGATAAATAAAACAAACAAATGTTTGCAGTCTCATTTAATTTATTACGTTCATCATTATGTATACAGACTTACGTAGGGTACATCAAAACACACGCTGGATATCAAATTAGTCTGGAAGATACAAGTTTAAGAGCCAGCGAAACATCTTATTTACAGGCAGAATATTTGTATCCGGAGTGGATTCCGGCGGCAAATCTGTTTGATATGCTTTGAACGTATGGCTAAGCAAACATCCACAAATGGAATAGTATTCGATCCGAAACACGTTCCGGATGAACAGGATCTAGTCTAAACCTAAAATTTAATACGGATATGTTCAACCACGAAACGCATCTAACACGCATGTAAATGTATTTAGATCTTTCCAATATTGTCATAGTTTATATAATAATTTAATACTTTGCAAGTACAACGCTATATAGATATAAAAACTCGGCTTAAAATTTGAATAAGCGTCTAAAAATGATAATTTCGTAACGTATATTGACGATGAAATATTTGTTCATTTAGTTATCTACACTTACTAAACCAATTTTTGCTATCTCTAATACTAGTGATATTTCATTCATAACTTTGTATACAAATGTGCTACGGAACATTTCGTAGAATTTATTGACATAATAAGTAACAGTAAAGCGGCTTGTAAAAAAATCTAATCTATTTAACTATTTACATATATTACATAATTGTGTATGAAACTTGAAATAAAATGGAAACTGAATTGCAAGTAAGTAATATCATTACGGATACTCGCTTCGTAAATGGAATATAATTAATTTGTATTAAACAAAACTAAAGTCACAGTATAATAATATTACTTGCATTGCACAACTCTATAAAGCTACAACCGAATGAGACAATGATAATATGAAACATTATTGTCATACTCGTCAAAGTTTATTTGTGAATTAGTCTGTGTGATGCAGAAGCGGCTTAAATGAAACGATGTCGATTACAATACTTAATCTAATTCTAATGAAATCAACTACTGTACAACTATGGCACTGTTTATATTAGGTACGTAATACAATAGATTAAAAAATTCAATACGCTATGGAATGATATCAGAGGAATTAAATAATGAGTTGGAAGTAGTTACTTACTGAGAGTCAATATTTAATATGGATATCTCAATAAATAGCTAATTTTATAAGCATCACATTAAGTATACACGGAATGTTATAATTAAAGCCCATCAATAAAGTTACTTAATAACATTAATATTAAAATAATTGATTGTTATAATCTATAATTAATAAGAGTCAAGCCACTGATTGTTTCTTGAAACTTGTAGATTTGCATAGATATGTCGAAATCTGATGCAGGTACAAGATAATCTACTTACAGAATTAATTTGACTTTAAATTCAATTACAATTTAGTTTAATCCTATAATAACCAACCAATGATATTGTAGCCATATAAATATTTTAATATAAATAGATTTTCAAGAATATAATGATGTTTTAACGTAAATCCCTGATGCGTTTTTATTAACTAGCACCGCTTAGAACAAACTTAAACTAAATCTAAAAAGTAAATTGTAAATTATTATGGCAACATATTATTTTGGTTATTAATATGAGAAATGTTGCAATTACATACTTATTGCTTGCACACATTAGAATCTGATAATATTATTACAAATGTTAATATAAATGCAACGTCTATTTATAGTGAACACAAATGTTTCTTAAGAAGTCAAAACACGAAATAATTAACTTTTGAAATGACGGCTTCAGGTAAAACTGGCGATATATTTATGAAAGGATATGTATCGGTTTGTTTCACTATGACAGGTACTAGCAGTTCAGCTCGTATGGATATAATACTTTTAATATCACTGGTTCCTTGATACCGTTAGCCCGCTCCTTATTGATTAGTTGATACCACAGAAATAATACATTCACTTGGAAAAATTGAGTTAAAAACTTAAGCCAATTTTATTTAATTTTACATTATAATAGACCGAGTTAAGGGGGAATAGTCAGAAAGCAGTAACTTTGCATACGTTTCCTTAGTACATGATGCATATTTAAATTCTGAAAAAATGTAATACTTCAGTATAACTTTGTCATATCCAAATACCTATACACGATTTTTCCGAATTTACCTGTGCATTATGTACAAAAGGAACATATGTAAAGTTACTGCTTTACTTACTAGCAGCCCCTTGAAGCAAAAAATTAAGAAGTCTGAATGTATGTATATCTAAATGCGCGACACGAAATTCAGCATCCTTTCCATGAGTTTGCAAAGTAATCGCGAGCGACGACAGTTAGGATTCTGTTTCATTTCTTCGTCGTTGTGTTTTCTAGTTTAGTAATAGAGCTTTCTAATTTTATATACTCACGATAGAGGTACAGAACTGTTACGTTATAAATAGAAATTAAATCAAATCTATAATCATGAAAATAGTCAAATCTATAAACATAACGATGAAGAGAGCATCGCATCATGCATAAACGGATGAAAAAATTTCGCGTTTATTAATTTAAGAAAGTCGGGTCTGTATATTCTGTCGCATCAACTAATTTGGAAGCGAGCGAAGGTTTAAGTGCAATATCGCATCGTAGTCATGGGACGTATCGGAGACGTGACGTCGATATGTCGCCCGTTCGATTTGACGCTCGCCACGCACCCCCGAAGTCCAGTGTACAACGGAGCCGGGAGCCCTAATGGTAACGAAGGCGACCCACCTATCGCACACAAAATTAATTAAACTAACCCATTTAGAAAACCAATTAACAATCGCTGCAGCTGCGTTATTATAATATGATTAATTATTGCACAAATTTCCCAACAAGAATCGCAGCTTCCAATTAGCAATTTTCATGACGTATGTGATGTAATTATTGTAATTTAAATTCTATTCATAATTAGTTACAACGATTTGTTATTTACTTCATTATATTGGAACCAGAATTTTATTGGATTATCCTGTGATCAAAATTTAACACAAAATTAAGGAGGGTAAATATAAAATTTGAACTCACCTATCCACAACTTCGGATTGGCCTTCGAGGGTACAAGCAAAGATTGCGAGTACCCTCTGACCGGTGGTGTATCGTCAACTTGAAGCATAGCAAGCCTCTTTCTCCTCCTCACCGCAGCTGTATGCCACCGACCATCATCAACCCTTTCTTTAGACTCGATACTTTGAAACCAGTCTTCGTGTAAAGCAGAATTAACCTCTTTAACGTCAGTATCGGTATAAATTAGCTGAAGCTTCCCCTCGCTAAGGCCGAGCCCAATAAAGTCCCGCGGTCGAATGCCAATTTTACGGCGCCATAACAAAAGGCCAGAATCGTTGAAAGTACGGAATTTTATTTCATATCTTATACCACGAGGGCCGCGATTCCTAAAACATGGAAATGCCTATGAGTATTGGACAAAAATTAAGTTTAAATGCGAAACAAACTACAAAGCAATAATTAAATAAAACATGAAGAACAGTTTAGTATAGATGAAGATAAGCATCACCCGTATAAGAACTAATAACAAAACTCTACTTGTAACATGCAAATTAAAGGAAATTGCATCTTTAAACTTAAAGAAAAGCGTTGAAAATAAAGTCTGGAGCTGCGGCTGTTTGTACACAAAAAATCAATAGTTATATCCGACTCCAAGCGCTATTTAAAGCGTTGAAATATAATTGAGATAATTTTTATGCAAATGGAATGAAAATAATTAATGATATGCAATACAAATACACGTCTACGCGACAGCAGTTTTGAATTTATGCTTTTATGCAAATATGCGGAACTTTTGTCCAACTTTTATATTACTCCTGCAGAGAGTGTGGCCCATTTAGGATTATGTGATAGTATTAAAATAATGTCTTTGAGTTTAGAAAAAATCTTGCAAGCTTTATGTAAATAATAATAATAATAGTTTAATAATGAACATTAAAAGCCACATTATATCGTAACAATTATAGTGTTAAATATAATATCAACGTTAATCTATACTAAATCCTTTATGTAAATAAAATCATTAATGTATTTATACCACAACTTCACAAATAATTTGAACTGGTGTTTTAAGTACGATATTACGTATTTAATAAACACATATTTGCTCCGTACAATTTCGTATTGCTATTCGATAGCAGTCGTTGACCCCTTTCTTATACAGAAGTTTCCTTTTACAAATCACTTATAAGTTCAAATATGGCGCGCATTCCGCATATTCCAAAGCCTAACCAAGTCACGTACCAGCACTTTGGTGTGATCTGATAAATCAACTCAATTTACAAAGGCTAATGAAGCGAACTACGCGAGCAAACTTCCAATAGGCTAAGCATATCTAGGACATACCAATACAATACACAATAACCGTAAATCATTACTAAATAATTCAAAAACCATAAATTTATTTACCTAATCTATTATTGTGAAGAATTAATTATTAATATGTATATCTAGGGTATCGATAAATTCATCCTTCAAATGCTATCTTACATCATAATTTCCTTCACCAAACAGCACGTTAGTGTGTAAGCTAGAAAATAAAGTTAGTGTTCGTTAGTATCTCATTCAATTTCATTTTATTCGATTTACTATATGAATCCCCAGCCCACACGTATTTCTCTCAAGATCAGACATGAAGTTAAAATGGATTCCACGTATGTAAAATTACGACAAATTACTTTGTTAAATTATAATCCATGTTAAAATTCCAGACACCTTCGAATGTTTTATCACAATTACGTGCACAAGTGGGTACAATTATATTATAAAAGGTGTTATAAAATGCATCGATGATTACCTGCGTCCTCCGCGGCTTCTGTACGAGTAGTAATTATTTCCGTCGAAGCTAATGGGCGCTTCATCGTTCAACATCTCCACTTGTAATTGCACCTCGCAGTTCCTCCCCTCGTACCCGTCGCGGCACACGCATTTGTATTCGTTCAATAGCGGTATGCATGTGCCGTTGTTCTTGCATGGCGTGAGACCTAGTATTCAATTTTAATAATGTTTTCAACTGTTGCTATACAAACGAGACATGTTTAACTATTTTATGGGTGCAATATCCGTCCACATGATACACGTTATGTAACTTTATAACCGTCTATCCATACCCCTGCTAAACTTAGTAGGCAATCTTAACATGCATACTGTCAAGATTTTAAATGAACATCCATTAGCTATTGCTCTATTGAGCTATCTTAAATTTATTATTATATTTTAATGAACGACTAACAAATTTTCGAACGGAAAGTAGTCCTACATAATTAGTTTGATGTCAAACTTTGTCATAATACTAAAATATTTAATAAAAAAAACAATTTTCTTTTTGTATTGTTTTCTTCTAATTCACAATTTACACACATTTTTACACGTCGTTAATATCAACCCTATTCATTTTAATTTCGTAACACCCATACACATACTGCTAATCCTTAAATCAAGATAGTAATCTGCCCTAATTATAGTAATTTCATAACCACCGTACACATAATATTTAAATCAAGATATGTCTATAAAACATATTTATAATGACTCACCATCCCCGCACGGCGGGCCCGTGTACCGCGTAACGCCGCTCGTGGCGCACGGCAGGCGTTCCTCGTCGGGTACAACCCCGCACTTAGCCGTGTCGCCCCCGTACAATGCCAGCGGATTGCCATTCACGAAAACCTGTTGAACTGCGCCTATAAAACTGCTGGTCACCCCTGACATTTTGTGGGGACGAATGTAGGAACTGAAAAAGAATCTCGTGTCACGTCTACGGCCTTTCAATAAAGGAAACGCTCGCTTTAATATTACATTCGGGTCTATTTTAGGATGTGGCTTGATATTTCTCTTACGAAACACAATATTTCTTCTATAGAAACGCTTTAAAGATATTGAACGCTGTCCGATGTAGAAAATTATCGTGGGAGTGGTATTTAATGATTATTCATTCAATATTACTAAGTACAATATTTCAATAAAATTTGTTTATTATATTATGTTGCGTACCTTTTAGAGGACAAAAGTACCTTACAAAAAATCAAGTATTAATATTTTCAAACGACGTAAGCTACATCCTTTATAAGATCGGATATAACATTAGATTACATTACAAAATACTCTTTAAATGACGAAAAAATTTCGAAAAGTTGTGAATTTTTTTATAAGAGACGAAGTCGTTTACGCAAACATCGTTAGAATGATAATAAAGTTATGAGAGGTTAGGTGGCGTGCCCTCAACCTCGTCCCAGAAACTTACCCCGTCAGCATGACCCATCCCTTCGCAATGGCACCGGTGCCATCGCAAGCCCCACACCGCTAACCGTGCCCCCTCACGGAACACTTGGCTGAGCTATTGTACATCGTATACTCACGGCAGGGATCCAATGAACAGCGGCAGCGTCAGCTCGAGGTGCGTGAGCGGCGGCGGCGAGCGCGCGCGCTGCACGGGCCGCGCGTCCAGCTGCAGGCTGCCGTGCCGCCCCGAGCGGGACGCGCGCACGCGGTGCCAACGACCCTTCGTTATTGGCACGGCTGAACTGCGTAAAAACGGTTACGATTCGAAATTCAAATATATAAACATAAAATTAAGCCATTATAGATAGACCTAGGAGCACGCCGCGGCTTCTTGTTCACGGCGGTTTAATAGCGTGATCAGAAAATATCATAAGGAAAAATATTATTACACGATCATGGGTTGACGACGTGCATATTTACATATTGATTTATACAATAAAAATTCAAATATAAGTGAAATATTTCGTTTTCTTACCTTGCTACAACTATCTATTATTGAATTCTGCAGAATTATCATGGTAAATAGTGGTGATATTTTTGATATGATGATATGATATCACGACATTTGATACTTACTTTTAAATCATACTGAGACCAGACATATTATATCGAAGTAACTTTATTTTGACAAATTAACTTTTGTATGTACTTATGTTTCCTATACCAAACAAAGAAGGTTTCCTTTAATGTGTTTCGCAAAACATTGTTTTATTCTATTAAATGTGAATGACTTATTTTCCCCATGCACATGTTATATCGATCTAAATTTATAATTCCGACAAAGTAGGTCGGTAACAGTCGAACAAGTCGTATTAAGCCAAGAAAATCCCCTTAATTTAATTCGGTACCGAAATTCAAAGCTTAACTTACGTGATATTAGCGATCCCACTCCCTAAATTGTACCGAAACTGGAGGTATCCATTAACTAAGTTAATAGCTATAAAATCCCCCTTCGCTTTATTGGACTGGCCGGTGTAGAGCAACATTCCAGAAAATCGATTCGTTAAAAACCAAATTTCGATGCGGAACGCCTTGCCGAGGCCTTCCAGCGGCGTCAACTCAATGTAGCTCGTCCCATTGAATTGAGGAGACCACGTCTCTTGAACGACGTTTACATCTGAAAGCGTCAACAATTAGTTCGATTGAAAAACAACGAGAAGAGTGAAAAAAGGAAGCGTAAATACCGTTGTTGCAAGTATTTCCGTTGGATCCAATTTCGCCTCCAAATAAGCATCGGCAAACGTGTCCTCCATCTGGGCCGACGTCACACAATAGCCCTTCATCATACCCGCAAGGATTCGACTCGCAGGGATCTAATCTCTCCTCGCAATTGGATCCTTGAAATCCGACCGGGCAGGCACACGCGTACTCCGTCGTGGACTCGTCTACGGGCCGGCACGTGGCGCCATTCTTACACGGCATGCTCATGCACGGATTAGATTGACACTCGCGAACGTTCTCTATAGACACTATTAACGAGTCCGGACGACCCAATTTCTTTGTCACTTGATGACGTATTATTCTCAAGTATTTTATACAGCCGATGAAACTGCTTCGCGTGCCAATATTGTCGAAAACGCTAAAAAGAAAACATTTTTAATATCTCTCTCTAGGTACTCTACCTTTGAAAATGTGAAAGGTTAATCATCATAATATAATATTAATAATAATTTTAATTAGACAATTATAACAGATCTACCATCATATAGATATGACTATCAATTCTAATCCATGAGGATTATAAGACCTACAGATGAAAAACTAAATTCGAACATGATAGGTGAGTGTTATAATATCAAGTATAAATAAAATCAGCCTTTTCATATTACTTACCGTGAATAATTAGTTGGTACGCTGCCAATATACGCATCATCAGCAAGATCTAAAGCCTTCAAATTGCCTCTCGATTGGCCGGCTACATCTTCAGAATTGTCCACAGATAAGATACCATCTCTATGATACCTCTTCGCCGACACTTTATGATATTCATTCAAAGTGATCTTTTCCAAAGACGTCAGAACAATCGCCCCATTTCCGAGGTTATATCTAATATAAAAATGTTACGATTGTAGTTGCAAACGACAGAAGGTTAATAAACTTATAGTGAGTACAACAATATAAAAGTAGGTTTATTGTTAGCTAACGTTTCCACGAAAAGAATAAAGAAAATATTATAGGTATTTAACAGAAGTCAAGTGGGTTATACAGTAAATCAATAAGGTACCTGAACTCTAAGTATCCGTTCACTAGAGCGAGCGAAACAAAATCCCCCGTACCGTCGGGCTTCTGCTGATTGTACAATATTACTCCGTTCTCAGAAAACGTCTTAAACTCGATGTCAATATTCAACTTATGGTAAGCCTTCAATGGTTTGAGTCGTATATAGGATGATCCATCAAAAGACGGGGTTTCGATATATGGGATCGGGGATTCATCTTTGACTATTGTTTCGCAATTGATACCGGTGTATTGGTCAGCGCAAACACAGGCGTACGTGGAACCGGGCAGGTCAATACAAGTGCCTTGATTGTAACAGGGCTCAGATAAGCACGCGCTATATTCCTCCGTTGTTTCTTGCGTCGATTGCTCTGGAATAATACTCGACACGTGAACTCCTTGTATTAATTAATGTAACCTTATTTTATAATCCGGTCAAAAATAACCTTTAGTGACCTGTTGTAGCACTTAACCTTATTTACACATG
>LQNK01000049.1:138555-163471 GCA_001586405.1 Phoebis sennae | reverse complement strand
CCGTTAAAAAATAACCTTAAGTGGCCCGTTGTAGCACTTAACCTTATTTACACATGTAAGCTACGACAATTTTTATAGTTATTTAAAAACATTCAATTTGGATTTGGTCAATATATTTTGGTGTTTTATAATGGGAATGTGACTGGGAAGTGGGAGTCTCTATAATGCCCAGTTCCTATAAAAGTTAAACGAGTCGTTTTACTTACGGACAGTACAATAACCTACGAGGCGTAAGTCAAAAGCGTTTCTATAATAAACGTGACGTTAACATAACTACCAACACTTGGTTCTTATTGGTTGATTAGAACCGCCCGTTATGAAAACCATTCGTTTGTGTTATACTATGACGTTCCGTCGTTTATAGGAACCGGGCATAAGACTACAAGTAACTCACCGACACACGACTTGCGGTGCGTAGTGGGCACGTAGCCGGGGCGACACACGCAGCCGCCCCGCGCGCACAGGGCGCCCGGCAATGCGGCACAGTCCGCGTCTTGCGTGCACAGGTCCCCGAGTAGCGCGCCCACCGCGCCTACAGTAGCCGTTGTCGCAGTTTGCGAACCTTATTGGAAATTTTATTGCATTTTACTACCCCAATTTACTGTCATCTTAAAATTTCAAAGATCATGATTGATTGGAAGATTTTGATTAGAATCCTACTCTTATATTGTAGAAGTAGTACGTCCGTCATAACTAAAAAAACGGTAACACCATGTTCAAATCTGAATTCGACTTTCCTATTTCGTATAATAACCACAAAACACAACAATAACTCCTTCAACAAAAATCCAATTTCTGGCCCCAAAGGGGCTAAAGTGGCAGCACTGACTTTCTCTAAGGTCTACTGTAACAACTATTTAAGATTAGAATTGAGTCCAGAAATTGAAATTTGGAATTCCGAGTTCCGCTAATTGTTTAATTGATTATCGAACAGTCAAAACACGACATAAAATATAAATCTAAGACAAAACCATATTTTGTTATTATCTAATAAATTCATCAGACCCCGAACGATAAATCATTCAAACATCATTCCTATTAATAATAATGATAAGAAAAGACAAGAGTACTAAACTTTCATTTATCAGATATAATGAAACAGACGCGTGGCAACTAACAATATTAATAATAAGGAATAAGTAAGATAAATCGTTAACAAAGTTACGAGGGACGTTGTCATGGAATGACAAGGGCAAACAACTCACACAACTTGGCCAACTGTAATCTCAACGAAATTATGTGATTAGGCTGAATTGAGCTGTAACTAAATTAACAAAAACTTTCTGATATCGGATCACTTTAAAACAACTAATAGAGCTGTATGGAGCCGGGGAAAATTTGTTGTTAGTTAGATTAATTATGTTCCCAAACTAATTTGATGCACAAAAGTTTCAAACTTGAAGTTAGAAATCGTAAATACATAAAATTCTTTAGATACTTTAAAATTTAATATGAATTTGGAACACATAGTTGTATGGATTTTACAAAGATTTGTATGACCTACATGTACATACATAAAATATATATAGATAAGAAGACTAAACAAAATACAAAAACAAGCAAGCTAAAGTAGGTATACTTTACGTAAATACGACCGCACAACATGTGTGTCCATGACAAATGAAACGCTCGTAGCGTAATGTATTGTATAAGAAACAAAATTTTTCAAACAAGACCTAAATTCATATGACCTAAAAATTGAACTGCTCCCACCTGCGACCTAAATCGTGTTTCCGATACGACGCAATTTTATAACATCTAAATGTCAGCGTTTACTCCTAGAATTATGGCTTATAAAGTTTATTGAAAACGCCATATAGCTTAGCACTATGGCAATAAAATTTCATTTAGAAAAGTTTTATTAGACATATTGGATAATTCGTACCTTTGGTCCTTTGGCCAGAGAGTATGCTGTCGAAATCGCTTGGCGTTTCTTTTCTTGTCCAGTCGTATTTATTGTAGGGATTTAGTAGATGTCTCGTGGACTTAGACGCTGCGCCATCGTCTTGTTGTGTAAACTGTATGGGTGAAGAAGGTCTTAGTGGTCCAGCCGTCCCAGGTATTTCGGATAATTTACAGGGTCCAAACGCTTGAACAACTATATCCTCTTGCGTTCTGCAAGCTTGTAATTTGAGATGGCATTCGGATTCATACGTTTTTCCATCACTGCCACATACCTAGACAAAGAATTACAATAGAAATGGAAACCTCAAATTGAATTACATTATTTGTAATAGTAAGGAATAAAAAGTGAGGTGTACGACTGAAACCCTACAACGTAAAAATCAATGGTTGGTAATAGTGTGTTGTCGTGAAGCAACAAAAGGAATACTTGTGAATTGGACTCTAAAAATATACAAAAATAACGTGTACCGCTTAAATCACATTTCCAATACAATATGTACATAGTTTATCGTCCGCCGATATAACAGTCGCTGCAGCGGCCAATCCTAAACGTATTGACAGATAGCCATTTCATGTTTCGTTTTGCGAATACAAAGAGTAAATTGATGTGCCAGATAAAATGTTTCATAAAATTGTTAATAAAAGTTTCAACCTCATTTTCCTGTATTGTTTCTTAAAAACCTTTCCGCTTTAATTGCGCCATTAACGTTCTACTTAACGGTAAAGATATTTAACTCTTAAAGAATTTCAGTCTTTATAGCTTTTCAGTTAATGGCTAAGGCGTTTAAATAATGAATATTTTTAATATTTACGAGCTCTGAAAGTAAATTCGATAAAGTTTTAAATCTTTGTTATTTTATCGTTTACAATGAAAAAGTCGTCTAGACACGCTGAAATAAAATTTATGATACAAAATCTATGTATCGAGGAACGATAATTATAGATATTACCTATACACATTTTCCATAATAAGTATTGTTTGTCTCTTATAACCAAACAGGTATATTTATTCCTACCGTCGCGTCGTCGTCGGAAATCTAACATTAAAAAATCCAACAAGACTCCGTTATAAAATTTAATTAAAAATTTACATAAAATAATTTAGCGCCAAAAATAAATTTTAACAGGGCATATTTTGTTGAGGCACGATAATCTGAAATACTCTTCATATAATATAAAACACCATAAACAACAATGTATGAGTGCGCGTACTGAGTGACGGCGCATCGTAGAAGCGCGCTGTCAACGTGCGTACGGCGCAAATACGAGTAGAATACGCGGACGTAGTGCAGAGCGTATTTTTACAGTGAAACATTATGATCACTCGGGCTCCGTACGATTTGAAACGCGTCTAACCTTTGCTTAATTCCGCGTCGTCCGCTAACTCAAGACTCACATCTAGAC
This sequence comes from Phoebis sennae, assembly GCA_001586405.1. Lineage (NCBI taxonomy): Eukaryota > Metazoa > Arthropoda > Insecta > Lepidoptera > Pieridae > Phoebis > Phoebis sennae. Next base: position 160,162 of record LQNK01000049.1, on the reverse strand, counting down.
AACATAATCCTTACAAGTGTAACTTTTAAAGCCGTATTTACAAAACAAAAAACAAGTGATTATCAAAAATATGCGCAGGGCACGAATTAAATTTTTCAATTAAATTTAAATTATAACTTTGTAATTTTTATGGGAAGGCATTCTGAGTTACAGTTTTTACTATTCGGAATGCAGGAGCTCAACACAAATAGAAATGAATGAATTTTAATGTGATCCACCTTAATTTGTAACCAATTATGTATTATTTAATAAATATATATATATTTTTAAATCTAACATCGCAAAACTAATGCATTGTAAGACCTTTTCACATGAAATTGATGGTGAAACTATTATAAACCACTAATGTCATAATATTAATTCGGTTTTAAGTACAAACTCACCAGCATATTGAGATCGCTGTCGGGGCAGGGCGCGGCGGCACACTCGCACAGCGCGCCGCCCGTGCGCTCCGTGCACACCGCGCCGAAGTAGCACGACAGATCGTTGCACGACTCCGCTACGTTGAGGCTCTCCGCTACAACATACAGATAAATTCAGCGGGGTACTTCTTAAATCTTTATTTATTAAGGCTTACCAACTAGATACATAGTTTATCTTACTACTTTGAGTATATAAAAAAGTACTATTTATGTAGCTAACTTAAAGGTAGGCACAACATTACCAATACAGAGTGTACGTGAAAATGGGGTAATTAAATGTATATAATATATAGCTAAGACTTATTAAAATATTCTATTGGATACAATTATAGACTTGTTGTTTAAATGTATAAAATTATATTTATTTATTAATTATCAGCCATACTCAACATACACTGTATTGTTACAAAAATACAAGTGGGTTTTGCAACCATATACGTGCGTACCAATATTATGTTCAAATTGTGCCATATTAAATTGCAATTAAAAAACAGTTAATGGTAGAAGCAGCTATATAAAACACCCTGCAAATTAACTCTATGCTTAATATTAATCTAAATATACCTTTTATATACTTGTAATAAAGGCATTAACAATTATTTTACGAAAGTTGTAAAAGAAACACTATTAATATCGATATCAGGAAAAGTTTTATAAATAGAAGTGGGGACACTGGCCAAATCTTCTAAGAAATAATAAAAATTTAAATAAAAAAAAACAACAACCCAATTTGCATGAGTACTGTACATGTAAATGCAAATGAAATTACTTCCAAACGAATAAGGTTTAAATTTTACACATAAATTCGGGTTATGGGACGGTACATATTTACATGCATTTTATATTACATACACTTATGCCATTTTTAACATTTGTAACATATATAGTATATGTAAGTGTGATTGAACTTAAAAAGGCAAATTAGTCTTTTATAATCGAAATACTATTGTTGACCCGGATAAGTTTACCCCGTATTAGTTTTCAATTCACCAACAACATATTGCGATGCAACTTTCGTGAGCAAATATTTATATATTCAAGAAGGTGTCTGAACACAGTCCATCCACGAACAAAATGTATCTAGTTAAAACTAAAAACATATGCTCCAAGATTTAAACGAAATTACAGCGTCTCTCGAAACAAAAGTAAAATACTTAGAAATGTTTTATTCAAGTAGTTTTGCATAACTATTACACATAAATATTTTTTAAAAACACAAAATATTATTTTCATGATTAATTTAGAAACATCACGGTTTGTTAAAAGTTAAAATTGAATCATATTTGTTAAACACCAACGAATACAATAACGTCAAACAACAGTACAGTTTATTCAGTACCCCGTAAACAGTATAAACTATTAATCATGTAATGTTTGCCTTGCGACATTTATATTAAGAGAGTAAAATGTTTAGGGTTCCGTTTAAATAAAAGGCATAATGAAGGTTCTATAGTATACTTAGGAGGAACGAGAGGCATGTCTTTTAATTAAGACCGTGAAATTGTATCGTGTTATTTACACGTTAGTCCACAACGAGCCGGCGATTAAACGTCTGATACTTTGGAATTTCTGCCAAGATACGCAACTCTTAAGAAAACATTTCCTTTACGGCAAAGTAAACTATTAAGGATTGTTTGCATGAAGTTACTCTGGCTTCGTGTTATACTTTCTCAAGTTAAGCTCACCGTTAGCTCAGGGTATTTATAGTCGCTAAATAATATAAATACAAAGCCTCGCTTTCGAAGGTTCGAATAATGGAGGCAAATGATGGTTTACAACTTTATACATAAGATTCAAATTGAAAATAGATTTCAATCTGAATTTTCCTGCACACTTTTACAGGATTGGCAGTTAAGTTATTCATTACTTTTATTGTATTCTCCATTCACAATGATTGATTACACCATGGCCCGAAGGGTATCAATAGAATGGCTCCGCATTCATTCTTTTAATCAAAAAGAAATCGCTCATATCGGTAAATAATACTCTACCCCAGATAAAGCCAGAATATAAAGAGCTGGGTAGATATGGTTTAAAAATTGACTATTGGGTTCTGCCCACAATTTGCTCTGTATTGAACGGGAAAAACTATTCTATGCATTATTCGTAGATCTTAATGTGGCAATTGTGGGTACGAGAACATACTATTCCGAACCTATATACTTACGGTTCGAGCATCCATTAGGTCCAAGACTTGCCCCTGCAATTTGGACTGACACACACAACTCGCATTTGGTCACGATATCACCGTCCCAAACGCAACCGCTTTCTTTACAAACACGTAATAAGTATTTATACTTACGATCCAAACAACCATTAAGTCCGAGTCGTCGTCAATAGTAGACGCATGTACACTACACTTGCGCCCCTTTACTCCGCCCAACATCAACAACTCCGTCCAAACATAACGCCCCGTAATTTGCTGGTAAATTGGCGTTTATAATACGCCATATTATAATCTCCACAAATTCATTAAAACTATCTACACTTACGGTCTAGACAGCCATTAGGTCGTAGTCGCAGTCTAGTCGTCGTCGATGGTCCGCGCACACAATGCACTTCTGCCCCTGTACTCCGGTGCACAAACACAACACCCCGTCATTTGCTGTTACACCTTATATCTTTACAAATACGTTAATATTACTACACTTACGGTCCGAACAGCCATTAGGTCCGAGTCGTCGTCGATGGTCGGCGCACACAGTGCACTTCTGCCCCTGTACTCCGGGCCGGCACACGCAACGCCCCGTCATTTGCTCGCAATCTTCTCGGACAGAACCAAATGCTGAACAACCGCATGCTAGATGAATAATTCAAAGTTAGAAGCATTGTTAATCCTCTATACTCTCATCTTAGTCTATTAGAAAGTGATGTTTCTCTGAACTTTCTTTATATTATAATATGTTTTAAAAAAGTAATTTACAATTCCAAAAAGACGAAAAAATAAAAGAAAAATATATAAATTCAAAATACCAATTATTAAATGTTAAAATGTTCTTACAACTTTAAAAGTAAAACGATAATCGAACGATAGCTACAATACATTATAACATTGTCATGTTTTGTCTTTATTTCATTATAAATGCCAGGAAAACTTATAATCTGAGGTATGATTAGTTTAAAAGTAGGTCGGGAAAAACGTATACATTAACATTTTTTTCCAGTCATGTATTGAAAGCAAAGGTTTTATTCTCGATACTTCTCAGTTGCTATCGTATAAATAGATCATTTTAACAACATTTACATAGGTCACAAAGATAACGCACTGTATTAACGATTCCTTAGTGATATTACAATCAGTGAAAAGCTTGTAATAACTTAAGTTAAGCTTGTAATATCTAAAGAATCTAAACACTTACGAATACATCCAGTGTGTCCAGAGCCTATGCGCGGCAAGCCCCAATAGCCGGGCTCGCACCTATCGCACTTGAGGCCTCCCACGCCCGGGCGGCACACGCACTGGCCGCTGTCGTCGCAGCGGTCCGTCACCGACCCCAGCCGGTTGCAACCGCAGCTCGAACTCATCGGACAACCCTCCTCGTTCAACCCCGACGCCGCCGTCGACCCGTCCGAACAACAACCGTACGCACTCTCCGAACAATGTAAACTCTTCTTATCTTCCCCCTGCTTCGCGTCATCTGCATACAAATGCGAACTATGCATAAAGACGCCCTCGCCAAACACGACATTTACTAAAGTGCATTTTATAACACTGGAAAGTGACTCAAAGCTGTTACGGCGTGCGTGATTTTATCCAATTTACTCGACGGTCGTCCTATCTTGCAAAGTTGTTCTACACAAAGTAGTTGTACGCTCGACAAATTTAGTGTTTTATGAATATGTAAATGGAATGACGCGGCCGTAATTACTCGCATTTAAAAATATTTCACATTTTTCACTGAAATAACCACGCATTCAGTACGATCTCCAAAATATTCTGCTGGGCCCATGAGGATAAGCTTTTTGTTTCGCATTTGAAATGCGCAAATGTTAATGTTTTAGAATATTTAATGTTACGGAATGAGGAATTTCTCCGAGTTTAAACACAAAAATACTTCAAACATTCTAAATACTTACGATACGTAAATAAACAGTTTTGTGAATAAATGTGAACTAACATCGATGAGATAGGCTAGAGTTAAGTTTCATTCTATTTTAAAATCTAATCAATGTGAACTTCTTACACTGAAGTTTTAATTCAATACAATTGTTGGCAGTGAATCACATTCTAGTGCGCTTTTCAGTAAAATACAACATTCTTATTTTCTTATGATGTGATTTTTTAAAGTATAGTACTAAAAAAAGCAGGAGCTTAATTACCGCTACGGCAAACTATTTGGATACAAACTGAGACATTTCTGTGTCTCTTTATAAAAGTAATGCAAATTAAATAACTTGCCTTACGGCCGTTTTCTCAATAATGTATCGAAGATTATGGACAGATTCTAATCTCAGAATAAATGACAAAAGTCATAACAAAGGCTATCCGTTGTCAGCATAATAAAATGAAAGGATAGATGCAAAACAAGGGAGAGATAGAATATTGAAAATGGCCGTTAGAGATCACAGCACACAGCAATCCTACAAATGCTCGAGCTATTTCTACAGTCTTATTTAATTTTAAAATCGATCAAATTGTATTTATTTAGGTACATTTTGGACAACACCTCGCAGTAAGCAAACAGTAGATTATATTAAAGATAATTTAATGTAGATCATTGATGCTATACCTATCTAAGCGTACATGCGTATTCACAAACAATACTCTGAGTTCTCACAAGGCACAGGGCCCCATAAACCTATTCAGATACGATACCTATTCAATACTATTGTTGTATGACTGGTAACCACCAGTTAACTAACCAGTCAATTTGTGTTTAAATTAAATCTTTTTTTAAATTAAAGTCTTATCATTTGGAACGGTTAGAGCAATGTTTTACTTTGCATAGTATTACTACCCACACAAATATTGCTCATGAATACGAGTGCTAGCCCTAATAATACTCTCGAGTAATTTAATACAGGTTTAATTCGAAAAAGTCACATGTACTCACTCTTCGGACAGCACCTCGCAGCGGCGAGCGTAATATGGCAGTAAGATCCCGCGGGACAATCCTGGCGGTGAGGCCCGTTCCCGCAGTCTATTTCCAGACCAGTTGATAAGTCCACCATTGCCTTGTTATTCCCACATGGCCGAACTTCCATGCCTATAATTAGAAACTGCTAAATTCCTGTTCGAAGCCCTAAACTTTAATGAAGGCCTTTAAATCAAATGTAAAATACTTTTTTCATTGGACTAGCAACTATACGGATATTCGAATTCTCACTATGTCAACTTTCTTCAAATCTCTAAAAAGTTGAACTGTAACCAGTCTGTAGAGGTCAGTAGAATGAAATTCCTAGTAATTAACTATTGAACTTTTCAGTTAAACTGGCGAAACCAAATATTCGATTCAATATTTGGTACGTTTTAAATAGAAAAACACATAAAAGCATCAAAAAATATTAGTTACACAACATTATAGTCAAAAATTTTATAAAAGTGTATACTATTATATACTATAATATTAGTTTAAGATGTTAGTATTTAAACAACATAAAGCAGTAATTAATAACCCCAACCTTTGCACAAATCCAGCGGCCGTAATCTAAGTTCTAATTGTTTCTGACATCCCTCCTTCCGCATCGCGCACAAACTGGGGTAAAGTCGAAAATCAGACGCGCAGACGGGGAAATATTCGTCCTCGATCGGGCATTCGAAGAGGCAGGAACACCGCGGGTAGCCGTCGAGCCCGACCTCGCAGCTGGCGTCGAAGTCGCAGCGGATGTCGCGGCAAGCGGACGAGCTGGTCGTGCCCAGCTCCGTCGCCCCCAAGGAATCCGTCGAGTCCTCAGCCTCGGTCGTAGTCATCGCGGTCGTCGCTAGCCACGTCAAATATTTGCGTGTTAGTCGAGCGATAAAGCGGAAAGTTAGCTAATTGATCTAAAACGCCGGGCGGATCGCTTTATTGGAATTACAGCTAACAACCGAGGTTGATGGCGTTCCTATAGCCAATGTTTTGCTTGTGTAAAGTTCTTACTATGTTAGTACGTTATTTTGTTAGTTATTGTAGTGGAAATAAAAAGCTCGTATCCGTTTAAATAAAAAAGTCACTTACTCATAGCTATCGGTGGTACAACAGCGAGGCGGTCCTTACAATCTCCGTAAAATATAACGTGGAGTTTCGTAGGCGGTGTAACCCCACATGCAGCTTTTTGTAGTTCGCATTCATTGGAGTACGTCTGCATTGTGCTTCCACATACGGGCTCGTGCGGCGCTCCCGTGCAATCGGTCGGACAGACACACTCCCCCGCTATGCAATGCGCGCCAAACGAGCACTGAACTCCTTCGCAGAGTGCTATTAAAAACACAAAAAACCCTCCATAAGCAACACTTTATACAATTACTATAAAAGGCGGGATGTAACAACGTTTTCCTCGTTATATTGTTCTCATTCCTAACCCAGACATGTTTAGATTTTCTGTTTTCCGGAATGAGGAATGGGGGAAGAGACCGTGAAAATTTAATAACGATTGTTTGCTACTTTTGTGCAAAATGAATCCTCGTGAAAGCGGTCGATTACCGCTCCGCAAAAATATTGCCAAGAATTAAAAATTACTTGTTTTGCATCCGGGACGAGGAAAAGATTTTAAAAAAGTATTTCGGGTAATTAAAAAGTTTTGAAATACCGTCTGTGGAACCAGATAACTTGAGCATTAGAATTTAATGCGGTTTTGTTTGAATATTTCAAGCAAAAAATTTGTATTTTAAAATTAATACATTTCGTGATAAAATAAAAGCAGCTATATAGATGTTAGCTACTTTCCTGTTGTGATTTAAAAATATAGATAAAGCAATTTAGATACAAAAATATTCTAAGGAAATATATAATTACTGAATAACAATACTTCTAAATGAAAGAAATGAAGCAATAATTAACAATTATATTCAATACAATACCAACATATATAATTTACTATATTCAATACCAAATGTTCTTAATTGATAAATAATGACAGAAAATTGCCCTAATTGATACATGTAACGACATTATAATTTCTCGTAATTCCTAAATGTTTCGTTTCTTTTGGACATGGTTTGAAACAAATATGTTTACTACTGAAATTAGATATCAAGAAAATGTGAAAATGATTTAAACTTGATATATTGTATTGTGACTTCTTGATGGAAATGCATTTTAAGTATTGAATTAAAGACTTTTTTACACTATTTTCACTATTTCATAGTAAAGTTATTTAATTATAACTGGTTTCACACACAAATAGTATAAAAAAGACTTTAATCCAAAACTTAAAGCAACTTAAAGTTACTTATGTTAGAAAAACAAAGTTCATGATTTACAAACTAATTACTTAATTGTAATAACTTATAGCATAAAAGCGCGATTAAAATCCGTTTAAAAGTATTTTTATTCAATATCGAAAAAGTCTCGCTAAAATAAATATGAAAATATCATGTCATAACTTAGATAAGAATTTTAATAACATTATCATTTCTTTTTTCATAATCCCCTCATAAAGGAAATACAAGTACAGCCTTAATTAATTACGTCATTGAGTTTTTCCGAGTCATTTCGCCCTACAATTAGTGAATAATGGCGATAAAACCAGATGGAAAGCTGCATTGTTCTCGTGAAATAATCCCCAGTACCTTCGTGTATAGTTTAAATCGTATTTACACACCCAATTCAGCAGGAATACAAATATACCCATTGTTTAAGAGTTACACGTTTTAATGTAAAATATTTACAAGCGTTATTGACCCAAATAATAGCAGTAGATAATAAAATAATCGAATAAATATAAAAATGAAAATATTTATATGTTATTTATTTACCCTACTATCTCGCAAATGAGTAATAATTTTGTAGGAAACATGGACCAATGTCAGTTTTAACAAATGGTTTATGAGCCAACACCGAAGGTGAGCGAAACAATAAATCAATACATTTCAATAGTACGGACATAATTTCCATCAGCAATGCGTGCATTATGGGCCATGTATAATAATTATTAGGATTTACCGGCGTTCTATTCAGTCTGAGTGTAACCGAGCGTACATTATTGGCTCTAGTTTGACGTGAATAGCTGAATTGCTTATCTAAGATTACATCATTACGCTCGGCGGTGTGCAGCCGTGATTGTCGAAGGTAGTCGAGTAACACTAACAAATCAGAGCTTCAGAAACTACAATATATTTAACAAACTAGACTTTTTCTCACTTCACTTGGCGCTAGAGTAGGAATATAATCGCCCATAACGTCGTTATCAGAAAACATGAATATATGAAAGCATAAGCCAGTCATTATTTAGGTAGTCATTAATGATAAAGCTTCAAAATGTTATCTGTATTTTCGGGTATTAAGTCCGTACAAATGAGCCATTTTACTATACGAGTACTAACATGGAATCGGTTTCGCATAGATTTGTAAATAAACCTGATTTAGTCAATGGCTGAGCATCAGCACAATTATAGCTTTATCCCTGCGAGAACACTAAATTGATAGGAGTCCTTTAATGAGCTATTTTATAATAATAATTTGTTTCTATAATCAGTAAATGGAACACCAGAATACATTATATTCCTTGGCCCCTATTCTGTAACTTTTTTGAAGCGGAATTAACCATCCTCGGTGAGGATTATCAGGTGACCGACGTTAAATTTGCTAATATATAATAAATCACCTATAAGGGAATTGGATACATCATGTAATCAAAAACGTCGCATTGCACTTTGCGACACGTCGTTGAGTCCAACAGGCATTGGGAACAATCACAAATCACTCGGTGTTTATCAAATACGTTGTAATCACAAAATATAATACAGGCACAGAAGTCAATCTTATGTGTGTACTACACTTTTCATACCCACATTTAGCGATCGGAAGGATTTACTTTGGTTAATGAACAATAAATTACCACGGTAATATAATTTATTTTTAATTATTTGACTTTGGTGAAGGAAACGGGGCAAAAGGAAATATAAACCAATAATAGCATAAAATAAGTTCAAAGTTTTGTATTAAATGCTTATGAAAAGCGTGTCTCAAACGGGTGATACTCGCGCTCAAACTGTTCCAATGTAGCCTGAGATACCGTGTCGGTGAATGGTATTTATGTGTGCGCTTATATAGTGTGACTTCTGCACCCTCTACGACGCCACTAATAATAGATTACTATTACTAAATATGTATTGCATGTATATGTATTTTCATTGTATTAATTCAATATGACTTAATAGGAATAAATAATTTTGATGAATAGAAAAGTTTAATGTTATATTAATAATTATTTTTTTGCTCATATATTCCCAGCTCAGCTCAGCTTCCAATGCGTTTCCTTTATCCCTAATTTAATCTAGACTGCATAAATAAACACCCGGTATATTCGTAATGCACTTACCGCAACCGCCGTTGTACGCGAGCCGCAGGGCGCTCTGCTCGCGACACGCCGTCGAGTCCAACTCGCATTGGGACGGATAGGTTTGACCATCAGTACCGCATACGACATCAGATTCCTGCCATAGATTAATGAAATTACTTTAATACAAATACATAATTTTATCACCCTTTACTTTTATAAACTATTTATATGAAAGGGGATGGCGTTTTTTCAAACTGTTATCCCTATAAAATCATTTACTCTCGTTTTATAATCTATATTTTACACAATCCATACTATCTATACTAATATTATAAAGAGAAAACCTTTGTGTTTTTGTATATATGTTATTTATGTTTTCACACAACTCCACAGGACAGATTTCAAAATTACCGCGTGCAAAAGGGGTGTCATCAATATGACAATCAATTATAGACAATTATAGGCCACATGTCATCAATATGACAATCTATATATTTGTGTATTTCATTAATGTGTTTGATGCATTACACCCGTACTATTAACAATTATAAAATTCTTATGACTCCATACTATTTTTATAAATTCGAAAGTAGCTCTGTCTGTCTCTTCGTCACGCCTAAACTACTTAACCAATTTGGATGAGATTTTATAAAAAGATAGTTTGAAACTCGAGAAAGAACAAAGGATAGTTTTTATCCCGGAAATCCCACTGGATCTAGAGATATATGCGAGTGAAGCCGCGGGGTGCAGCTACAGTAAAATAATATATACTAAAAATTAAAGGAAAATGTTTCCTACTTTCCTGAAAGGTAAAATTTATCAATGTTACAGTTACGAAATACAACTTTATCATGGCCGCCTGGGGAACACTGAACTTCATTTCATGTAATTCATCAGGGTATCACGGGTAACGTCAATTATAGACTACTCGCTTTTCCTAGCGGCTCTGCCCGCGCCAAATTTTGGATAAAACAGTTCTCTTTTTTTGATATAAAACATTGCACACTCCTATTTTAGTGAGTTGAGCAAGGATTCTAAAAAATGTTGATGCAAGTATTTTTCATTTATAACAAATACTTTGCATACCATTTTCAGCTACATATCTACCTTGAAAACTAACAAACATCCGGTACGTACAGTTAATTTAGAGAGTTGGTGGCAAATTTCCAAAAATATTATTAACACATTTATCTAGTAACAAAAATGAGCAATTTTTGAAAAAAATGTGCACGTATTGTTCCTTCAAATATCAAGAATTTACTTTCGGTTCTGAAAATTACGGTATGCTCCAAACAAACTTAAACCCATTAATTGCTTGTTAGTAACGAAAAGTACCTAATTTGTAAAATAGCGAATACAAACTATGGTTTGTGGTTGTTTAATGAAAATATTCAGTACATATAGTACTGGTGTGCCTTTTAACTGAATCTTATCGTACTATTGTTAATAATTAACCTATTTTTACAAATAAATGAAATTTTCATTCCCTATTTTATATATAATACAAAAATGCTTTCACATTAAAAATATAGATACAATAGAATTCCTGCATTTGTAGATAAAATTACACATCAATAAAAATAAATAATTGTAATTATTATTAAACAAGATAATATTCTGGACAACAATAGCGCATTTGAAAATTCAGGCGGAAAAAACATTTTAGGCCAATTTTTTGTTTATAGGCGATATACTTGCCACAGTATTGTTTATTTTTTATGAGCACGCGAGATTATAATAATTGATAGGTTTAATAAGGCTAAAGCCAACCGAATAAATTTTATCTACGTAAGTCGTGTAGGTGGTGGTAGATGTTTAGTGTATCTATATGTTATATATAAAACTCAAAGGTGCCTGACTGACTGACTGACATGATCTGAATGAATGAATTGAGTGATGTGTGAACGCCTGTGCGTTGATAGATCACTCAGTTACCCAAACCGTTGAAATTTGGCATGCAGGTAGATGTTATTACGTAGGTATCCCCTAATAAAGGATATTGATCAAATCCCACGGGAACGGGGAAAGATATACGCTGGTGAAATCGCGGGGAACAGTTAGTATTATAGAAGTTGTTTTATTCTTCGACATCTTATGATGATTATTAAGTTACGTTTGACATTTACAACAAAATATGGAAAATTACAAAAAAATTAATTAACTATCTTAACTTTCGAATAAAATTTTGATATCTTAAATGTACGATAAACAAACTCTGTACTAGTCAAACAATGAATCCATTATTTTAGTAATTTATATTACTAATATTTTATATTGGATAACGTTATCAATCGTACAAATGAACTCCGTGTCTCACAATTTGTCTATTAGTAAACACCGTCACGCAATTTTGTAATAAATGTCATGTAAAATGTCTTTCAGTAAATTGCTAGTTTGAATATTCCCTTCCAATAAACGTTAAATATAATAACCGTGATCTAAATACTAAAATCTATGACACGAATGAATATAAATCACAAACAAAACAAGGCATAATTGGCTTTGAAAAATTTGTCGACAAATTTTTGTTTTAGAATCGTTTTGCAATTATGTAGAATCTAACCCAATTTTTTATTCAAAGGAATCCTTCAAATTGTTCTATTATTTTACTCGTTATAACGTTATCTTTTTCATTCAAAGTCTTCAACAAAAGGCAACTAAATGTCCTGCAAACAACTGTAAATCAGCAAAAAGAAAAAGCATACCTGAGCGTCGGTACAGTTGTGGTTACATCGGCACACCGGCCGGCCGGAATCGCCGTCCACCTCGCAGCTCCCCCCGCCCTGGCACACGATGTCTGCACACGTTACTGAGCAAAAAACATCACGAATAAGCCTTGTACGGTAAGAATGTTTCGATGAATGTTCTGGAACGTTCTATCGAAATGTATGCCAGAGATTCGCGTTTATAATTTAGGAACGCTCAAAATCTTTTGTGTTATAATGAAGTATGCTCATATATTTCAAAAGCTTTTCATGCTGAAAATATGTGTACTATAAGAAAGAAGTTATTATTTATTTTTCTTTCATTTAATAAAAAAAAATTCAAAGAGAATAATAGATCTTATAGTATTATCACATTGTAATGACTCAAATGAGCACATGAAACATTTTGTATAATAATAAATACTTAGAATATCACAGTGAAATCTTACTATAAAATCTGTTAGAGACCAAATATCAATATTCAAAGCATAACTCCTATTATCAAAGGACGTCTTAGAACGTCACTTTCAAAGTAGTAAGGAGTAAATCTGAAAGAGATTTCATTAAAATATGAAAGCTATTACTGAAGGATAGCGTCGTCCAATATTGATTCAATAACCAATAAGATTGTGTAAAATTAATCCTTTGTCTCCGCCCATTAATCCGTGTCTCTTTCCATTATTCACTGGGTCTGTTTTAATCTCTAATTGTCATTTCAATGAGCACAGAGGCTGATGGATTTCGTGCTACTAATCAACGAGCCCTCTATATGAAATAAATTGGCTATTCAATTTAATACAAGGGTGGCTTATTCTGTGTTCCTATACGTATTTATCAAATACTAAAAATTCAGGCCTTTTGGTTTATGTCAAATAACATTCTTTAACTTAATTGCACCAAGTTATTAATAAAATTACAAATTAATTTTATTATGTAGCTAGAACTGATAATATGGATCGGGAACTCATTATGCATGATTGAAGTATAATATTCCATAGAAAGGTAGGTAGATATCCTCCGATATTAAAAAACAAGCTCTCTCTTTATAAAAGTATTTTTACGCCAAAGGAATCTTGTGCGCCTTTTATTGACAACTTTATAAAAGACGAAGACTTTCATCACGGGAAATTGATAGCGATTTTTCTTGCGAGGGAATTTTATAATTGATTTCATCTTTACTTTTAAATTCGCGGGAAGGCGGAGCTTAAACCCGAATGGTTAAAGAAAATATTTTTACTCTCGTTAAATATCACGATGAGGAAATCGAGTAATTTAAATCGTTATCAGCCTTTCATACTGCTGTTAATAGATTTATGGAGGTATTTATAATACAAGCGATTAAAATTCGTTCGAGTGCTGGCAAATAACGTGGAAAATATTCGCCTTTCAATTAAAATAAGTACTTACTACTGGGAATTACTATATAGTAATCAACGAATTCATATTTTCAAGCCGAAGCTTATTTATAGTTTAAAATTAGTCTCCTATGTAAATGATTTTAAATGTTCTGTGTTTATGTTTATAATCTAGCTAAAATATTATAAACATTTTCGAAAACATGTTTTTGAAAAGTCTGAAGTATGAATTTTAACGATGTAACAAAATCTTTATTGATTTTTCATGAAGTACGTTATTCTGATACCATTTACCGCTTACCATTCGCCGACTACTGAGAAAAACTCCGTAATAACGAGCAGTAAATTGTTTGGCTCAAAAGTGAAGAGAGTTCTCGATAAAGTAAGATCATTTATCCAATGTTACACGAGGAGTTCTTAATCATTATTCTTGCGTATTCCCAGTATGCCTCATTATAGCAGTTAGAATTTGTATTCTCAGTTGATCCACTGTTAATTGTCTTATTAATCTTCATTATTCGCGTATTGCGTGCTTTCCCGGTATACAATTGGATAGTTAACTTTTTTATATATTTTCAGTATGGTCTGTTATGTGACATCTACAGGACTTGCTTGACAAGATCACATGTGCTTGTCCATCTTCCCCGGCTTTTAAACGTTTTATATTTTGAAGCATGCACGGGTGCTACACTGAGATATATTGGACATAGATTGGACAATACGGCATAATTTTACTAATTATCACTTTTGCATATCTACAACACGTCCCGTTCGCGTTGGCTCGCTTGTTATGCGTGTAGCTTGCACTCACTTCGTTGTAATCATGATAAATGTTATAAATCTACACTAATATTGAGAAATTTATTTACTTTGTTTGTGTGGTTGTAATGAATAGGCTCAAAAACTACTGGACCGATTATAAAAATTATTTTAGTCACATTATCCACGAGTAACAAAGGCTACATATGACAGCGAAGCTGCGCGCATCAGCTAATCATAAATAAACAAACATAAGTTTGAAAGGCATACAAATCATTTTGATTCATCAAAAACTAATAAAAAGTATACTTACAGCAAGTCCCGTTGTACAGCACTTTCAGGTCATGTTCGCCCAGTCCCGCCTGGCACGCGTGCATGCGCATCTTGCACTCGCTGCCGTACGTGTTGTGGTCGGACGCGCACACGGGCGCGAGGCTCGGCTCGCACAGCGGGCACGAACACTGCGCAGTGCCGCCGCGCGCGATGCACGCGCCGCCCCACGGACAACTCGCCAATGCACAAGGATTTTCCACACCTAAAACGTTTATTATCGTTCATAAAACAAATAAAATTATTTGTAATGTACCCAACTTTATTTTCCTTTTGTAATATTTCTAAAGTTCCCAATTGTGTTTATAGTTAATTTACGATCCACTTTACTTGACTACACACCAGACATGTAAGTGATCTCTTAATCCCCTTTACTTTCATAAAATTTAAACCTGAGGAGTGTGCTCTATATGTCAGTTGACTTTTTCACTAAAAAAACGTATAAATGTTGCAGCCGTCCGAATTTCACAGCGGGCTCATTACCCTCTCACCGCACGAGCACAACGCCGCACCGAACACATTGTTCGCCATTGTGACTTAAGCCTCCTCTACACATCTGGAGACACATACGCGGAAGTCTATATATACTCACCACAAGCGCCCATATACGCGATCCGAATGTCCCTATTCTCCAAGCACGCGGCGCGCTCCACGAGGCAGGGGTTGTCATACGTGCGGCCGTCCGAGCCGCACACCGGCCGCATCACCTCCTCGCATGCCGGCCCGCAGCCGCACACCGCCACGCCGTGCACGTCAAGTGTGCACACTTCGCGCAAACCACACTTCACCGAGTCGCATGGATGTTGAGCTACACGATCAAATTTTATTAGCAACAAGACTATATTAACATTAATAAAATTAGACTATTTCGCGAAGAGTATTTTTACCAATGCGTCTATATTTTTATCCAGATGCATTAGCAATTTTACTTAAAATTTCTTTAAATTTAGAAATAGTTAAAATGGCTATGAATACATTTATGTAACACAAACACATTTGCTTAAAAGAATGTGGATGTAATCGCTTATATTAAAGAAAAGCAAGCAACGTGGCGGAAAATTTTCATGTCCTAATTACGGCATAAAATATCATATCATGGTGAACGTTACTTTAATTTTCACCTGAAAGAATCCTTTGTGCAACATTTAATAAAAACTCGACAACTACAAACACACACGAGATGGGGATACAAAAGCTTTTTTAATCTCACAAAGAGGTATCAATTATATCTGGATGAAAAGGCTGATATAAGCCAACAGCCCTTCAAATATTGAGTTAATAACTCCAGAAAATTGAATTATATTGTTGCTGTCACGATTCCTTTTGGGAGGTCTACGCTTGAATGCTCGTGTCCAATTACGTTCTTTAGAACAAAATGTCTTCCAAATACAGCCTCAATAAACAGTGGATATTTGCATTTACGAAGAAAGATTTAATTATAGATTAGACAGCGAGACATTGAGGTGAATATTTGTAAACCACGACATTCTCGTTAAGAATCGCTTTCGAGAATTCCATTCATTTAGGACAGTTTTGCTTTGACATTTTATCTTATTCCATTTTAAATAGAAGTTCTTTATACTATTAGTGATACAATTTAAATGTCTTAGCTTTTATTAACTCAAATGGATCATGGAGTTGAGTATAATTCAAGACAAACGGGCTATGGCATAAACTGTATTGCGTATACCATAGCGGCTCGAAACTCATCAAGTTAACCAATAAGTTTGCCAATCACTTCTAACATACCTGAAGCGCACTCTCCCCTATATGCTATAGACAGTTGTTGCCTCGTGCGACACGCTTCGAGCCTCAGAGCACATTCACTGATATAATCCTTGTAGTCGGACCCGCAAACTGCGGAGCCGGGTCGCACAACCAGGTCACAAGGGGGCCCGCAGCGGCACACGGCGGCTCGGACCTCGTTGAGTTGACAAACACTGCCGTCCGCACACTCGTGCTCCGAGCATGGATCTGAAAACGGGCTAAGCTGTAATCTAATGTACTGAAATTGTCCGAAAGAAAACATAAGTTTGTTTTCAAAATTGTACAATACATTATTTTTTTGGCAAAAAAATATTATTGCGTATACTTTAAATCCATTTGAATTAGAAACATAAACATTATCTCCTTTTATCGATAAGTAAATTAAATACTGCTATTATAGTAGTTCTCTAAAATCTAGAGTCAATTAATTGATTGAACATTGCGCTGATAAAATATCAAATTAATTCAATCGCCAAGTTAAACTATGAAATAATCGAACTATGAACAGCGGTAAATTAAACTATCACTGCGGTTGTTCAATGTTTGTATGTCATTAGTGCAAAATATAATAGTACAACAGATTCGTTTGTGATAAGCGACAACTGGCAACGGTGTATACAATGATCGGAATAAATAATATCATAATATTTAAGATAACGCTAGCTTATATCATTATAATATTATCTTTTCTGCCAAAGAAAATTTATTAAAGCTCTTTAATTAAATATAATGTAATATGGTCTCTCAAGAATATGAGTAGATAGAATTTCACATCCGAGACTCACAGTGTAAGGCGAACAATTTAATGTAAATACAAAGGCGAGCTAGTAAAGTAAACAGCAAATCTTACAAAGGACGTTGGAATGTGCGGGCATTTGGCTTCGTACAAATTTAGTTCAGATCGAATGCTCCGGGACAATTTTGTGAAAAGGGTATACCAAACGTACTTTATAGAATAAAATATAAAAGATTGAATTACGACTCTTGATAAAAGACTGCTTAGAATTTCAGACGAGCTTTTTATAGAAATCGTATGTATAGATATACCGCGCTTTACATAAGAGAGAATAAACCATTGTTCATCTAAAACCACTATCGGGAAATTACTAGAAACTACTGTTATACATTCAGTGCTGTAAAAGTGTCAATTATATTACTGTACAATAGATTAATATGTGTAACTAAATTATGTTAGTACTTTTATATGCTTCATAGTGATCAATGAGATACCATGTCAATATGCAACCATTACCTGTGATATTTCAGTGATATTGAGCTGGTTCTTACAAGAAGTGATGCTCCTTACACTTTACGTACTTACACGAGCATCAGTACTTTGTATAACCTTGGCTTACTTCATGTGATTCAAATTCTTACCGCATTTGCCATGATATTTGACGGTGATATTAAGCTGGTTTTCACAGGCGTGCTTGTCTAGGTGACACGCCGAGGGGTACTCCTTGCCGTCCGAGCCGCACACCACTTTCCGCCTCTGGCAGTTCCTTGGGCACCGACACTCCGCCTGGCCATACGTCACTACGCAACGCGCTCCGCTCTGACAAGTCACTGAACTGCAAGGCTCCCCGGCTTCTGGTGGAAATTCATAATGTAGAAGAAATTAAAATCTACACTTTTAACGCTTAATTGCTTTGAGGGTTTTAATTAAAATCAAATATGTTTCGTCCATTTCAAAAGCAGCAGACGAATAAAATTTAGCATAATTTAAAACGGGAAAACCAGCAATTCAAGTTATTCCTTTTTGACATTAATATTGAAACTTCAGAAGCAATTTATCTAAACTATAATTTTGGTTGGTAAATAGCAAATTCATATTATAATTAAACATTTAAAAAGCTTGACCTAGTTTAATTTAATAGAGGGAGAAGCTTACCACATTCACCCTCATGCTTGACGCGTAGGTTCAGCCGTCGTTCACACGCTTCCTTTCGCAAGAAGCAATGGTTGCGGTAGGTTCGGCCGGCCGTGGAGCAAACGGGAGCCGCGGAGGTAGGACAGCTTGTAGGACACGCGCAGTGCGCACGCCCATCGCCGAGGGACACGCATTCCGCACCCCAGCGACAAAATGTCTTCTCGCAAGCCTCTACAGGACAATATTTATATTTCAGATTCTATAATTTGGTTCAAAGACCGCCAATATATATATATTTGAACAACTGTATTTTCATAATAACTTTTTATACAAGAAAGTTATATATGCATAATATCAGAGTTGATTTGTTAATAATAATAATTGACGTTTACATTTGCAATTGAAGGGTCCTGCCTTGTTTATCTCTGGTAAGTTTCTTTTAACTTTTTATGCTTTTCTATTAATAATAAGCGTAGTATTGTTATAGCCACAAGAAATAAGAAGATATTTCGATCACATATAGCAATAAACTATCCATATAATAATTCATTCATTCATAACCACATGCAAAAGGTCAATATTGAAATTCCACCCGCCTATCAATATCTCTAATTTTGTATGAGCTTGGAAAAGACGTGATTTCTTAGTAAATCCTTGACTCAATTACCTACTCTATTTCCAATTTTCTACCTGGCGCGTCGGAACCGTGACTAAATTATTAAGGCAGGCTAAAGTTAAATGCGAATATCCGTTTTACCGCATTGTGCTCGCTGGCTTTGGGAATTGACGATCTCTATCATCTAGTTAAAATTCCAAGCAGAGAAATTTCGGTGCGAAGTCACACGAAGTTTTAGTAAAACCTAATTTACAAGTTTTTCTATTTTGTCAAATTGTTCAGCAAATATGATAGATTTTTCTTTTTTATTGATTATAATAATTTTTGAACTATTCAAAATATGAAAATATATGTTCTAGCTAAGTTATTTATCATCTATTGATTATTCAAATATTTATATTTAATCACTGGATTCCTTGTTAACGTTGGCTATTAAGTAAGGATTGTAAATTATTTTCGTCTGGGTTTCTTCCAAAAATCAAAATTTACAGGCAATTATTATAATAAAAAAATATATCTAAAACGTTTGTATATAAAAATCAGAGTACGTGAATTGTAAATTGAAAATGAATTTGTTATAATTCTTTATCAAAATTCTAAGCATCTTTCTAAAATATATAAGAAAGAAATTAAACCTAAAAGAGGATTCTCTTAAACAAAACCAATTTATGAATACAAACGCAAAATTTAAACAATAATAATAAAACAAACAAATCTCAAAACCGTTTTGTGTGATCGCTCAAGCGCTGTTATAAAACTTGAAATTAGCATAAGACCGTCAAAGAGAGTATGAATTTTATTTCCAATGTAAGATTACATCAAGCATCTAAATTCAACCGCGAACTCATTTCCTTGACTTTTATAAAAGCTTAGACGAATCCGCTTAAAGGAAAGAAAGCAGCCGGAAATAACAATTTCGTAAGAAACAAACAAAGTGTTAGGAAGCGAATCACTGTAGAAGCCTGATATAAATGGGGACAGGAGGGGAGATAAAAATGATGGCGGATGCTCCGTGAATGGAAGTAAATTAGTATATTCAGGTTACGGCTTCAGCTATTCTCGAACTGTTTGAATTATTAAATCTATTTCAAGATTTGAATTTCTCCCTAAAATTCTCGCTTTTACGTCGAAATTCAGACCATCCTATAACCAAATTTAAAGATTTCAGATTGTTACATTTTGCTAGAATGAATATGTAATTTAACGATTCCTGGCTTTTTTATTGTTATGTTTTACATAAGTTGATTAATCTTTTTTATTAGAATTTTTATTATTAGATTTCATTTATTTATTTTACAGTGAAAAGAAAAAAATGTTTAGTAATTGTATTACTGAGGTAAGCATAATACGAACGCCATTGAAATAGACATAGCGTTAGATGCAAATATACAGGGTGTCCCGTAATGAGTGATGCATCTTTTGGGGGATGATAGCTGAGCTAATAATCTATCAAAAAAACCCAATATAGGTCATACGAAAATATCACTGTTTTTGAGATATTGAGGATTTTGTAGTTTTTTCAAAAATGTTGACCTCACCCAATGTTTTATATTACTGTGGCCGTAATTCTTATTTGTTTTTCATAATTTTGTTACTAAATTTTCTTTATTAGTTGCTTTCTTGGATACATGCATTAGATATTAATAGAAGTATCGGACAACGGAAGAAAAAAAATAATTATTTCAAATTTTGTATAGAGTAAAATTTTGAGGTCAGATTTGATAGTCTGTGGTTTAAAAAAAATGTACTACACTGAGGCGGTCAGTGAACTTAAAAACTTCTGTATTTAATACGGATTTCAAAATGGTATAAAAGTTATGGTTTTTCCCTATAGCAAAAAAAAATATTGCAATTTGAAATCAATTTGGGACCTATTTTAATGATACATCCAGGATGATACTTAGTATGAAATATTATTTTTTTACATAAAAAATAAAATTAAATGCTATTATTGGTCAATATTAATAAGAATTCATAATTTGTAATGCATAAATTTTCAAAATTTTTAAATAGAACCGTTATTGTACTATACCGTTGTAAACCTTTGATTTTACATGATGTGCCACATTCTACCATGGAAATCGCTGGAAATTTGAATTCAGCTCCCACTACACCTATCATCAGTTTGATAGACCAATAATTATGGACCCGGAAATCTCACGCGATGTTGGTTAGTCTCTGAAAATTTTGGCTACCATAGCTAAAATTTGGCACAAAAGTAATTGCTTTACTTTTAGATTTATTTTAAATTAATAAAATAATATTTTCATAAATAAGTATTAGAGAATATTTGAGAAATGTGAGGATATTGTAATGGCATTTGATAAAAGTGGACATTAAATTTCATGAAGGTTTATGCA
>LQNK01000049.1:112519-138090 GCA_001586405.1 Phoebis sennae | reverse complement strand
GTGATATTTTCGTATGACCTATATTGGTTTTTTTTGATAGATTATTAGCTCAGCTATCATCCCCCAAGAGATGCTTCACTCATTACGGGACACCCTGTATAATGAACTGTGCATTTTATAGTTTGAATTTTACATTATGTGGGTCATTTAGAGACTTAGGAAAGATTGTTATTTACCATAACGACACAGTAATCAGGTCAGCTCGTTAACTGACTGTAAAGCATAAAAATTGTTCTTTACCTCATAATGAGTTGCATCCAAGAGAAAACATTGAAAAAATCTTGGGAATAAATATGAATTCGTGAAGCACAATCGCTTTTTCAAATAGAGGAATGTTTAATAACATAATTAATCACAAGAAAATCATAGCAGAGCATTTAGTGAGAAATGTGAGCAAAAGCGCTCCCACTGAGTATGAACAAAGCAATTTTGCTGGAACTGTACGTAGTTGGCATGTCACCCGCAACGAACGCTTGTGTGAGCCACAGATAAGCTCTTCTACTTATCTTTACCTCTATACAAAGAACGAATATTATTTAATAAACTAAGTGCCTTTAAGAGAGCGGTGTAGTTTTATTGCGGAATGCTCTATGAATTAAATTAAAGTTATAATGAAATCATTCGTTGCATCCATCGGAAAAAAATGTTTAAATAATTATTAATTACTTTTAAATTTTTAATTTCTAATATATCATTTTGAAAAATTATCTTTGGTGTTGACATAATAATCTTTACCCAATTTTGAAAAAATTGCCTAATTACCAAAAAACGTTTTGATCGTTGGCATTGAAGAATTAAAATCGAATCAAGAACATTGTGTTTTGTAGCATTCTAACCTATTTAATGCCTCATGATTGCATGACTGTCATGCATGTTATGAATGTTTTAACAATAATGATGCATTAAATATTATTGTTCTTCTAAACTTACCTTCAGGAGCCGGCGGTCGTGGCTGATAGTGTAAATCTGCAACAACAAAGAAACAATTTATTTTCTATGAAATCACTGTCTTAGTTTTTTTAAATCAACATTAAAGTATTATTTATGTCTTTTTGTTTTTATTAAATGACGTACAATACTCCCGCATACTCAATACTCTCAAAGAAAACAGGGGCGCCTGAAAACTAGCGATGTTTCAATATTTCAGTCTTGGGACAACATAAGCTCTGGGGTCTTCTTTTGTTTCAATAATAAAAAGGAACAATAAATTTATTTTATTCTATTTTAAAATATCGTTCCATAATTCGTTCAAAATTGTTACGTAAGATACGCGCGCCGCGCCGTCATAGCGGAGCACAGATTAAAAAATGTCCAGGAGAGCATATTTGGAACCGTATATTTGATAATCAAACTATCTTTTGATTAAAATTGTATACAAAAGTTACTGTAAATTATTGTTATTTAATGTTTAAAACAATATTTTTCGTTGTAATAATATTTGATCGGAGTAAATGAGTTATTTTTTATAGTTTGAAAAAAGAATTAAATAATTTTTATTTTTGATTAATTATCTTTTAATTATTTTTTTATAGTCTGAAAAGCATATGCATGGAGTTTTGAGTAATGACAACATAATGTAACAGGTAGGAGATCCATTATGTGATGGATAGTTCTAAAAAAAATTCTCTTAGTTCTAAAAAGTTTCAAGGATTAGTTTTGGGTAAGCGTTACCGGAAAATTTGCCTTGGCGTGGTAGCGTTTGTTGTTAAATCCGCCATAGTGATTAATCGTGAAGATTATATAATTAACGTTTGTTCAAAGTGAGTAAAGTATATCAAAAATGACTGAATAATTTTGGAGTGTCTTAAAATTATTTTAAGTGTGAATTTAATTTTAAATTATTAGGCTTCGGTATCAATACATTTTATAAGCAATTTAATCTTTAGAATTTTCATATATTCGGATAATATTTGTTATATTGAAACTCATAGCTTAAAATACAAATAAAATAAAAATGGAACTTCTATTTCTAGAAAAATATGAAGTGCATGTTATGTTCATAAATACAATTTTTAAACCTTAGTGTATTTTATTCATGTTTAACTAAATAACATTTTTTATTCCTTAGGTCAAGTTTCTCCTCCATTACTATTCAAATCGAAGAACCGCAATATCACAAACGTCATCGACTTACCAAAGCCTTTAAGTCCAAGTGGATTAATTTCGCCTAGGTACCAGCGAGTAGCACGGAATGTGACATACAAAGGTCGCTAATGATCTCGCAGTAGGGATAAATATAAAATACAAGAGCCAAGCAAAAGGTCACAAGTCGGGTGTGCTGGGGCCGCGCCATATTGTTTTATTGCAAATTGGTTGGACGTATATCGCGCCTGTCCTTTACATATACGGGGCTATTAAACTACGACCGGTGCCCAGTCACGTGTTAAACGAATCCGATCGCAAGGTTATGTAAGATAGAAAACTGTGCACGATTGTACTCCACTTTTACTGGAATTAGATTTGTCGTCAAGTAACTTTGTATGCGAACCACTTACTTTTTTATATATAGTGCCTTAATAAATTTTAAACACACATTTGTATGCTACCAAATCAATTAGCTACATTTTAAATCCATAAATATTTATATTTTCGTTCCCATCAACACTCAATATCAATTAATATTCCCATTAATGTTTCGACTGTCCACGAAATTTTTAAAGACAATACTGGAAAATATTTAATAATAAATACATGAAATAAACTTAAACCATTTTTTTTTGTTTACTTGTATTACGTGATATGCACTTATGGTGGACTATTTCATAGCAAACGCTCATCCATAGCTATTTTTTTGGCAGTTACCCGAATGAACCAAGTGGGTCATGCTGAGAATGTCAGGGAAAGACAGAGGGGAAATCTATGCTGACCTATTATACCGTACTATGTTATACTATCTATTAGACCCAATATTTTATTATCATTTTAAAAATAAAAAGATACAGAAAAACATTAAAATGGAAATTAACTATGTTAAGAGTTTTCTAAATACACAAAAAATATTTAGAACTTTGCGCAACTTTACCCGTAGCAGCTGATGCTACGAAATCCCAGTAATGAAACTTAACTATCGGTATGTCGCCGTAATATCAAAGCCAAATCGAATACCGTGGAACATAAAATTAAACAGATATCGAATCGAGAACGTTTCAATCGAATAGTCGCAGATTAAGTTGGGTAGGAACGCAACAGGAAAGTGGAGTGGAATCGATTCACACAACGAATCGAGCAGAGGCGGCGGTTATGGCGCCGCAACAAATTGAAATTGATATGATCGCTGGCCAGCAGCCGGATATTACGGGTGTCAAGCGCAATCACGCACTGCCAGGTACGATCTAAGTATACCTTATCTTATCTATATTTCAACTAAATTGATTCCTCCCTAAATTCCCCAAATCGAGTGGGACGTCAAATTGATAGCTGTCACCCAAAATAATACAACAAAGAGATAGGCGGGATAAAGTAAAGATTTGTATTTTGCGAATCTTGTCTTTTACGAGAGATTGGTTGTAATTTGATCGGCCATAAATAAAAATCGCAATCAGTGAAATATTACACTTATTACTATAGGTAATTGCCGTATTTTTATTATAATTTAGTTTAGTCCTTTTTTAATTGGTCTTATTTGACCTACTATACTAAAAGAAATATAATTTTTTTTACCCTTAATAGGCAATAAATGCAATTTAAAATTTACCAATTTTAAAAATGATAAGGCTAGCCGGCTATATTGCTATGCACTTAATTATAAACAAACATTTGACAAGCAAAGTCAAATACAGGCTGAATTTTCAAATGGGTTTCAGGATCAAATCCTAAACTAGGTATTATATGATATAATAATCTACTATATCTATATCTACTTTATAACTGTCTCCATCGCCGCGCTCCATCTAACTCCATACAATCTAGGAAGCCATTAAACTAAAAGAAGAAGAACAGTTTCAAAAATTCATTAATGTAGATTTGGTCAAAATCAGCCTCATGATTTCTTTCAGCATTTTATGATAGTCCTCATAATTTAGATTGGCCTCTGAAACCCCACTTTAAAAATCCACCTGTACATACTATTCAGGGTTGACAGCCAGTAAATTTATAATTATTTTGACGTCATATTATTGCTGATAGCGTTTTTGAAGTTCCAAGATTAATAATAAAAAAGAAACTTTGTTTTAATTTTTAAAATAATCATATTTGAATGATTAAAATCAATGAAATATGTTTTCATAAGCCAAGAACTACAAGAAAAATTCATTTTTATGGGAAATTAGACATGAATCAACTAGCCTATTGTATCGTAATGATACAGCCAATTTATTGCTTGAAATACAATTAGCACAGAATTAGAAAAGTCCGTTATTTTCCTAGAATCAAACAAATGAATGTTTTATAGGTTCTCTTTAGTATTTAGTAATTGCGGCAACCTATTAATCACTCCTTTCGTCATATTTCTTTAAGACATTGAATCGTTTGGGGCTACCGTGCCGTATTCTTTTTTAATGACATAATATGCGTGCTCAGCTGCCGTTACTCAAATTCCGTATCATTGTATAAATTATAGCTTCATACTCAATTATTTTATTGTATAGGACACAGGCGAAAAGTCATATAATCAACGACGTGCGTGATTTATACGACCCAGCTTTTTGATCACCCGCGGGGGTTATATCATTTGGCGGCTATTTAAAAGCGTTTAATTTTATTAATGAGCAAATATATTATGGACTTCGCAAAATATATGGTAAATTATTTTAATTAACTACGCGCATGAATGGTTAATGCAATTATATTAGCGATCTATTAATTTTAGTATAATTACCTGCATATTTTCAAGTGATATTGAATATAGAGCATAATAAAATTAAAGAATAACAATGGAAAGTGGAATATGATAGGATGCCTCACATTTTACCTACTTACGAACAAACAAAGACTACTTGTTTAATCTGAATTATATTTTCTTTTTAAGTATACTATTATATATAATATGCATTTTTTATAAAATCTGGATTTTACTGCTTAGCAATTTTTTGTATTCATTTATCCAACTCTAATATTTAACTTATATATAATAATATTATTATGCGTTACAATTAAATAATAAATCTGATTACAAACTTACTACATCTACATTAGGCTTTGAATGAACAGATCTTAGATGCTATCAAAGATAGTCGTGTTCTTCTGCGTACGCATTATTTACAAATCGTGCAGAATAAAACTAATCTCCCGTACATAACACAAGAATGTTGTGCTCAAACGGCGTGAAAATTAATCGTTCGATTAGCCATTCGCGCCCGGCTCTCGCAGCTAAGCCGAACGTGACTCGTGAATCAGTGCCCGAACGACGCCCGTGGAAATTAATTCTCGGAACAAAAAAATTTTTAAATTCGAACAAACCATTTCGACTTTTCGATGGCGCGTTGAATAGAGTTCGAAATAGGTATTTTACACTTTATTCTGGTTATAGCAGTGATTAAAACTCGCGTGTCGTTTGGTAAAGTTTCGCTCTGTTACTGTAAACACGCAGTTTTGTTTGTAATATCGTTATGGATTCGTTTGAATCAATTTTGGGACATTTGTATGCATGAACAAAGTAAACATTATCTATAGGATTAATACATAGAAAATATTATTTAGGTATAACATTCGGGGACTTGTTGATGAAGTTTTATGTTAAGAGAATACATTCCAAAATTACGTGTATTCATGTTTTATCGAGAGCAATATCATAAATATATTAACCAATAATTCAAAGATTGTTACAGTTATAGAAATTATACGTCTTAATTTAGTACACTATAGAGTTATATTACATACATAGTGACAATTTTTAAATGCGAAGTCAAAATTTCAAGTTGGACTTGAAATTTTAACTTACTGATTTTTGAGTTTTTCACGAAAAACTCACAAATTGAAGCAAAAATCTATTATTTTGATCATACATAATGATTGAGTGCATTATAACGAGTTTAAGAAAAAATGGCAATTGAATATTTTAAAAAATAATAAATTGAATATAATGCAAATTCGCTTTAACATATTTTTACAATCAGTTTTTGCATATAAAAATTACTACCACAATATAATACGTACGTATCGTATAATATGCATAGTTTCGTGAAATAGTTTATAAAATAAAACATAAATCACTAAAAATTATTGCACGAAATGTTTGCCCAAAACATCATGAATGAAAATAATAGTATCAAAGTTATTCGTTACCAGTTCGAAAGTTATGTAAACAGACTGACCGTTATAGTGTACGTAACTTCCAACCTAACACGTAATTTTTTTTTAATTCATGACGGAATATACCCTCTTGAGATAACAGTAATTACTTCAATATTAGTCGTAACCGAGGAAAATTAATTAATTATTTTAAATAATAGTTTTATGTTTTCTTATTAAAAATGTTTCAAATGCATTTAAAGAATAGATGTAGATATACATTAAAGCCCATAGTACCTAAAACATTACATTATCATTCCATATTATAAAAAGATCAGGAAAACCAAATTAAAATTCAACTCGACAAAATTCAACATCAAAATCACTTTGAATATTAATCTGATCCCTTAATTCTGTTAGTTTCATTGGAATTTTAAAATCGTCTACGTGGCGTTCGAAGTGGCACTAAAATAAATGTTCTGTCAGAGAGAAAAACGAGCGGAGCGTACCGCCTCGGCCCGCTCTGCCTCCCCATACTTGTTCACCTCACTATTTCATTTCAACTGATTCAACTTTAAATTACAGGTGATGTCATACGCACGCTAAAATAATACGATGAAAGGGAGTTTTCTTATCGGTATTGGGGAATTGTATACTTACAGAAGTATTAATATTAGTGATTATTTACATTTGTCGTTTTAGATTCTTAATACAATTGCAGAACTTAGCCATGATACAAAGCAGAAACAATTTTCATTACGGTCTTACTTAACAGCAGAGTTGAAAACGATGAAAATTTATAGCAAAATTATTTAGTCCTTTTCTTATACTTATTCAACGTTACATAAAAAAAAATTGAGCGAAAAACGTTCAAAATTTTCCAAGGAATCGCATATCAAACATGCATTAAAAATTCACAATTTCATATAAATATCAGAAAAATTGTACTTAATAGGGTTTGTAGAACTACCGGCATGAGCCACTATTATCATGATTGATAATATTTTAACTTTAAAATACGTATACAGGGTGTCCCAAAATTCAACGATAATACGGCACCAGGTGGTGGGCCTACTCATAACTACTTGAGGAAAAATAAAATAAAAATTCAATCTAACTTATTTTTTAAGTTATGAAAAAAAATTGATTTGCTTCAAAAAATTTCACCTACTAAGACAT
Organism: Phoebis sennae; assembly: GCA_001586405.1. Taxonomy (NCBI): domain Eukaryota; kingdom Metazoa; phylum Arthropoda; class Insecta; order Lepidoptera; family Pieridae; genus Phoebis; species Phoebis sennae. The sequence continues at coordinate 130,743 of LQNK01000049.1, read as the reverse complement.
TTTTTGTTACCATGTCCACAATTTTACTAATATTTCTAACTTTTCTTTTGTATTGGAAACTTAAGTAGCACTGCTATCCACCACAATCATTTAAATACCCAGAATGCATGTAGTTTTTAGATAAAAAGCAATTGAAATTTTAGTTTTCTCTAAAATTTCGAAAGATTTTTACTTTCAGTCAATTTTGATGCATTGTGGTGTAAAAAAAATGTATAGTCACCACTATGGCAAGTCTTTTCAAAAGTTGGCGCATCTATTCAAGATTATAAAATGGTAAAATAACATAGGAAATCAGCCAGGACAACCATTCTAACTATTTTTAACGAGAAGAATCAATCTTCATAAATTGTTAACATTAATACTTTTTACTGAGAAATTCCTAAATTACAAAAGATTAATTACTGTTTTCAAATCAGTACGCTATAATCCTTTATTTATTGTGCAAAGTTTCGTATTTTTGGCTTTGATTTTTGGGCTGGATTAAGCGATCTGCATACTGAACTGTACTTGGTATTATCTTGAACTCTGCTTGTGTGAACTGGACTTTTTGCATATTTTGAACCGTTTAGCATGCCGGTACACTACACATCGTTGTAATACGCTATTATGCATCTCATTTACGGAGTAACTCTATGCAATGATTACGCTGCCAGCAATTTGTATCAAGAAAGGTACCCAAACGCTGAAAGATACCCTTATAATCGAGTATTTATTAATGTGCATCGAGCGTTTTCAGAGGTTGGTCTACCATCTGAAATCAAATCAATGATAAAAGATATGCACGACAAATAAAACGATCTTTTTTAAGCCGATTTCGTGCTTGTATTAATGCCGGTAGCAAGCAATTTTACATTTACTTTAATGTTAATAATGCAACAAAATAAATGTAAAATTGTTTGGTTTAATTCCTTCGATCTCTTTTAAAGAACAATTACTGTTTTGGCCTCATAGAAAAAGTTGATTAGTAAAAGTCGTTTTCAACTTTTTGCTCTTGCTTTACTCTTGCATAGACCTGTACGATTTTTATTGCTAGTTTTATAAAAGTATTCTACCATTTTATAATCTTGAATAGATGCGCCAACTTTTGATAAGACTTGCCATAGTGGTGACTATACATTTTTTTTACACCACAATGCATCAAAGTTGACTGAAAGTAAAAATCTTTCGAAATTTTAGAGAAAACTACAATTTCAATTGCTTTTTATGTAAAAACTACATGCATTCTGGGTATTTAAATGATTGTGGTGGATAGCAGTGCTACTTAAGTTTCCAATACAAAAGAAAAGTTAGAAATATTAGTAAAATTGTGGACATGGTAACAAAAAATGTCTTAGTAGGTGAAATTTTTTGAAGCAAATCAATTTTTTTTCATAACTTAAAAAATAAGTTAGATTGAATTTTTATTTTATTTTTCCTCAAGTAGTTATGAGTAGGCCCACCACCTGGTGCCGTATTATCGTTGAATTTTGGAACACCCTGTATAAGAATGTAATCACTATCAGCCTATTTATTATTTATATGCATATCATACTTCTACCTAAACCACTAATATCATATTAGCATACATTCCTTTCATTCAGGCCACATTAACCAAGGATTAGTTTAATATATTATAATTAAATTATCTATGTAAGTTCATGAATATAATACTTAATAAATTTTAGACGTAATATGAGTAATGTTCATTCATTTAGGCGGTTAGAATAAATAAAACGTTGGCGATAAAATGGTATAAAATTATATTCAATACTTACAATTATTTGTTAATAGAAACCCTGTAGAAACCCCCAACAGAACTAGAAAAAATAACAGCAGCAGCACAATAAGTGCCGGTCTGCAATAATGTATCCAGCAATAGTCCTCCGAGTTCGCCACTTGAGCGTTCGACGACCACACACAACACTTCCCACATCCCGAGTTCGTAGCACTCGCGGATCGCACCACGGCACTGTTTCCCTGCTGATTAACTATCACACCCTGCACCGGAGCATTACTCGTCTGACCATAAACCGCATTCTTTTCAGACAGACGACCGAAGCCAGAACTATCATCGTCCTGAGAAGTGCCATACACCCCGTACGACGCCACCATATCGACGCCCGATAAAGATCTCGTCGTTGCGTTCCCGCCGTTTTGTACCTCATTATTGTCAGAACTAGGCCAGCACTCGCACGAACATCGATTTTCTTTTCTTCTGCGTGCTTGAGTCGCCTCAGATCTTATAATTTGTGCGTCGCTTTTCTTTTCCTCTTCCTTTTTAATCTTAATCTCCTGTGGCACGATTTCATTGTTTGGGGAGTAAGTCGGTTGAATATTTTTGTGATTTTCTATATACCAATGTCTTTCTTCAGCCCTGAGTGTAGTGTCGTTGTTGCCTTCATATACGTCTGCATAATTGGAGAGAGGGTGCGAGGATGGACTGTAGACGGGAACCGGTGCGAGCTGGTTATACCCACGTTCGTATTGCGGCGGTCGACTATTCGTCGCATAATATGTGGTGGACACAGGCGCGGCGTAGTCGTAGCCCGGCCTGTTCATCTTCAGTCCTTATTGCCCTCATTGGGATTTACTTTAAGCTAAAATTAAATTACAATTTACTGACAATGTCGCTATCTTGAATCTCGTTACTATAATGCTATCCAGTTACAAAGGATATTTTGATAATATCACGAACAAGTAGAAACAAATTGGTTTATAAGCAAAGTAATAAATAGCGCCGAACCGAAAGGTGAGTTAACTTTGTAGACAAACTTCGCTGATTTCGTTATGTGTTACACTTAGAGTCAGAAAGTTATAGAGTAGAATATACACCTGTTTATCTCAATTACCTCCCTTGTTTTACGTTGGTATTTATCTTTTGTGTTAAGGCAAGCGCCCGATGTTCCTGCTTCCGGATAACGTAGACAAAGAAGTAGCAACGTGAGTAAATAAACTTTCTTTAGTAAATTAGCCTTATTTATCTGATTAATCAACGTAAAGATATAATAACAGTATTTGTGACGAAAATGTATCACAGAAAGCTAATGATTTTAATTGATGGAATCTCAAACGTATTGTCAAAAATTTAACGATGTTATTATTCATCAATTTAATTTTAAGTAAATTTCATGCGGATGAAACACGCAACTGAAAACAATATACATGAAACTAAAAATACAAATGAATTTTGTTTTAATATTTCTTGATGAGCGCGATTGTTCTCGTCATGGATCTGTTTGGGTATAGATGTAAAAGTGACGGGTACTAATTTCTTAACACGCCAAGGTTATTATCGAATTTACTTATCAAAAAATATCTCTTAATCACTAAACTAAACTGTAATATCTCTCGCGCAGATTACCACTATTCGATAATTAAGTCCGAGTTTAACATCGGATCTTAATAAAAGTTTACGTTAAAAGTTTGCAATACGATGAAACTGAAAATCGTAGACATCATTAAAATATTCGAATAAATTATACAAAACAATATAAGTTATAACAAAATAAAAAATATACATTTGTCTTTTTTTCATCATTTTAATTATAATGTTTATAAATATTTAATTATTATAATTTTTATTTATATATATTTTAATATTTCGTTATGACTGTTGAAGGTACAATCATTTAAAACAACTTTATTAATTAACTCAAAAAGTTTTATCTACTTAGTTTGAACATTGTGAAAGTTTTCTACTAATCCGTATTCCCAATTTTCCTAATTAAAATCCCCTTAATGAGACTCGACACAGATTAAATGTGCCTTAGGGTAAATTACGTTAAAATCCCTAAGAAAAATACGCCCAAATTGTTTATTGTTTAGGTAAATTATATAGTAATTATCCAGATTACTAATTACTAAGAATAACGTATTTTTCGGTAAAAATATTATTCAATAGTCAGTCATGCTTCCCAACTCATAAGTTAAAATTTTGAGAGAATGCCGAAGTTTATCGAACAAAGCTTACTCAGAAACTACTTTGAAGTTAAGAAATAGAATTTCATCTTATGATACTATTTGCCTAACTCCAATCTGAATCAGACCCTATGAACCTGAGAACTAGTCTTAGATTTGTTTCAATAGCTATTCACAAACTGGTGAAAACTTTACGGAGCTCTTGTCTTTTTTTGACGAGAATTCCATCGTAGTATTTTATCAAAGTACTAACTTTATAGTTTTTAGTTGAACCTAAACAGACGCTACCCGTTTAGCTAAGATTAAAAAAATGGTAATAATACTGAAAACATACGTCCAGGAAAAGGCGTTTAATTCGGAATATACAAAATATATATAATAATAAAAAGTATTCCAGTTAATATCATATCTATATATGAAACGCCACAGGCCAACAGCTACTGAAACCCTTCAGTAGCTACGGCGCGATTACATACAAACATCTAAATTTCACATATTATACTATTAAAAAGATTCAGTGATATACAACATGTGATTTTATTAATTGGACTATTTACAGCAGGAGTAATCAGAAATATTAAGTAACAGCTTATTCACTGCACGTCAGGGATATGGAAATTGGGTCACTGTTTGGTGGCCGAGGATAAGCCATGCTGTAAGTTGTAACTATGGAATAATTAAATGAATTATCTCGTTTTTTCCACGCGTATATCGATATTTCAGTATGTGAATACTGCATATAGGTGGGCTTATTAACAAGATCTATATGTTTATTAGTGAATGTTAAGATGTCAGATGACAATTGCCAATATCGATGGTTTCACGATGGTGTGACTCCGAAACTGCTCTTAATTTATACTTGAATCGCATATACACCGGTAAATGTTAACACAGAGGAGATACATTGAATCATAGGTGATTATCATTATTAGTTAATTTTATAATAAAAAAAAACCGAATTGCTCTGTTTACTCTTAGCCCAATATGGTATCCAATATTAGTTACAAAAAAATGCTCGAATCCTAGAGTCGTCTAACCTAGCGCATCCCTGTCGGATTGCTCTGACTCTCTGCTAGGGTGGCCATTAATTCATATATTAAAATTATTTCAAGGATCCACAAATCATCTTTCTATTTCAATCAGGCAGGCATCATGATTTCACTTATAATGAACATTCAATCATATAAAACTGAAGCGTTTAGTCAGGAACTACTGGTCCCAGTTCAAAAAATTGGTGAGGGCTGTATGCTAAATCAATATCAAAAAGGCTTGCTATAAGTTAATTTGCATGAATATTATTTTGATTTGACATATTATAATATATATTATGTTACGAAATCCGCACGCACGAAAGCTAGTCACATATAAATTAATACACAATTTACGACATTCATTTAAAAACGATATTTCAGTATTTCATGAAGAGGACATTTTTGGAACCAATATATAATGAAAATGTATGTCCTCAAAAGTAATAAATCTATAGCAATAAAATACTTTAAAACCGATTTAAAACGCAATCAATTCATTATTGTTTAAAATAACGTTTCCGACACTTTATAGCAAACGTGTTTCATTCATTTTTAATATTGATTTAAAATTCATGCCATGAAAAAATAACGACGTTTTCAGTAAAATATATGTGATGGTTATTTGTATGTGGTATGTAATATGCAAGTATAAAGAACAAATTAATGACTTTTATACGTGCTATGATCACATCACGCCCTTGTCACAAAGAGGGGAATGGCATTGCCGCAGCGAACGACTAACAAGTCAGTTGTATGCTAAACCACGTAGGTGTACAATCGAAAATCTTTACCCCAGCTTGAGTCAGCAGTATTAATACGAGGGTTCTGAAGTAGGCGACATTAAGTCAATAAAGCGGCGACAAAACGCAACGTTCAGCAGTTTCGGCGAAACGGTTGGGTCACATGTGTTAGAACTACCGACACCTGGACGTGAAATGTATGCAAATAGCTGAAACATTTAAATAACCCGCCTTCGCATGGAGCCTATACCACTGTATTTAATGGTTGGAAACGTGTAATTTTGTAGTTTGCAGCATTTAGGACCACTTTAAATCGTTCGTGAATAATTAATTTCATCCGCTATGTCCCGGCTTTGCAGTACAATAATTGCAATATTTTAGTGGTGCAATTAAAGGTGAAATGGACGGAATAAACAACAATCAAAATGCTTTCAATAATAGTAATTTCTTCAATACAATACCGAACCGATAATTATCAAATTCACTGGTTCAACCATTTATATTTTAATAAATAAACCGCTAGCCTCAATTAATATTTTAACAATTGGAAACCTAAATCAAAGTTATTTTAAACTAAAATTATGAATAGCAACAAAATAAATAATAGCAACTTTGAACGTATGTATGTTTATATGTCCTACTGCTAATACGGCCTACAGCTAAAAAAGCTGGGCGGATTTAGATATGTGAGGTGTTGTTGGATTTCATAAAAAATATTGGCGCATGCAAATAAATAAAAGGAGGGAAGGAGTTGATGATTTTCATAGAAAATTCAGTCGGGTTTTTATAGATAAGTATTTATTAAACTAGTTGTAGATATTCATATTTAAGGGACTACATTATCATTTTAAATTCATAAATTGCCTTATAAGTTTTCTTAAGAGGTACTCCCTATTGATACGAAATAGAATTAGGATAATTAGCATGACCTTCTTTTTATTTTTAACAAATTATTATTGTTTTGTGGATTTCAGGTCTTGATATTTGTTATCAAATTAATTCAGGGGTATTTTTTATTATTTTTTAGTAACTTTTTTGGATATTTTAGTTCTCTACTTTCAATTTTTTTACAATTAAAAAATTCAAGCTTGTATAATTTTTATTTCTCATTGTCCTAAAATGAGGACTTTCCCTTTCAAAATTGTATTATTGGACAATATGATTGTAGAATGTACTAAAAAATTCAAGTCGACACATTAGACTGATGTAAAATTATTTGACTTAAAGGATGAAAAAAATATGCTAATTATAATTTGTTTTTACTAGCTATGCTCCGCGGTTTTACCATCGTATAAAGCCCGTTGTCGTGAGATTTGCGGGATAAAAATATTTTATCGTATCCAATGTTATTCTCCTGGTCGTAAGCTATCTCCCTACGGATTTTCTGCCGAATTGGTCCAACAGATCTCAAGTTATTAGGGTGTTGTAACAAACCCGTCATTGTTTTATATTAAAAAAAGATTTTCCTAGTTCCTAGTTCACAATAAATAATATTGAACAATGTACTGTTCTTAGCAAAGCCTTTAATTTATGACACCATTGCCATATGTTCAAAAATAAAAGGATTTATAAAGCAGGTACGCCACAATAAACAAGGTTTTTCTTGGCAACATGAAACTGACGTGTTGAAAGCAATTAGCAGTAAGGGTAACGAACGGAATATAACAGAAATTAATTAAAAACAAACCGAATAATGAATTTGCCACCCGTAATAAAATATTACGAGTCGAATAGAAACTAGAGGTCTAATTGGATATGAAACTTTGTTATGAAACAAAACTTTTCGTGAAATGTAGAAAGTATTATTTCAAACACAAAACGTATTAACCATTTCCATTTCGTGAATGGTAATTATGTATTGAATGATAAAATAACATTTGTAAGAAAAGAAGTACAAAGTTGATTAAATTATTTAACCGTTAACGTTTACTTTAAAACAGTACATTTGTTTCTACAGATAATAATATTTTTCAAACTAAGTACATACATAACATATCAATAATTAATATAAAATAAGTACTGGTTTTATCTTTTTATATATTTTAAAAGGAGCAGTTTTCAAGCATCCTTATGAAAATAAATCGGTCATGTAAAATGGATCACTTATTTAATTAAAAGGCACGCTACGCGAGTTTAATCCGTGTTCCACTACCTGCCTACAACAAGCTTTTCTGTAATGTATTTATAACCAACACATAAATTTTATAATATTTTTTTTGTAAACAATGTTTAAAACAAAATATTTAACGTGTAATAACTACAATAAATATTATAAAGAAAATAACACGGATAGCATTATAGTATCTAAACTTAAGATAGTATCCCTCACGTTCTGCACGTGGAAAATTAATGATCTAGTGTATTTAATCATCGTAAGTGTAAAGTGGATCAACCAATGCACCCGTACAGACGCACCGGCACATACATAAAATTAAAACACATCCACGCGGAACACTGAACGCATACTCATACTGTTGCGATACGGTTATCATTATGGAACGCGTGACGTGCCGTGCGTGCTCCAGCCGACCGACGTTACGTCGCCGAGGCGCGGCGCGGACTGCTGCCGCGCTCGGCCGACCCCCGCCCGCCCACCGCTGTCACCGCCACTTGCCCAAATCCAGACCAGTTTTCATTAATGTTGTTATCGGTGTAAAGTTCGACCAAGTCAAACTTAGAATCTACAGCTTCAATTAACTGTCCGTAAAATAACACTTAACAAGCAATACTCGACAACTTTTCGCCGACATTGATTTTCTGCTACTTTATTCGATATTATCGATGTTTAATTAACGGTTTGAAATTTGTGCTTTACTGTATCGATAAACAAATCATAGTATCGTGTGCCGTAATGATTTGTGAACTAATTTAAGTTAGCGAACAATGTTCGTACAAGCTCTATTGTTCCTTTATCAATGCTTCTCCGTATTGTCTATTAACTAAACATGCATGAATATTCCACATTAAACGTAGTTATCTTATAATTGATCTGTTTACTAGAAAAACAGCTGATAGTTTTAGTTATAAATAGCCAATATTTATAGACGCTCTTTTAGAATTTTAATATTGCCATACGAGATAATATCTTTTCCCACAATACGTCTCATGCATATAGGGTTTAGTAGCGTTGATCGAGACTATTTATATCTTAAACAAGAATAGAAGTTCCAATCTTCTCAAATATAATGAAAAATTCAACCAAAGGATTAATACAGGTAGGAACACTTCTTTTAGAATACAGGAATATTTTTCATCTCAACGTAGCAGGTATCTGCATTTCAAATGTATGTTGATACATTTTACAGCGTACTTGGACATCGCGGACTATCTTTTAACGACGTCCCTTCGGCATCGCTTTATGGCGATATTAAAAGTTCAAAACTATACGAGAACTAGAGCACCGCAAATTTCTTTCAAAACTTCCAATTGAGCTAAATTCTAAATAGGAATTAACATTGATAAAATGTTATGAAAACATGCGTGTATAAAGCTACCTTAAACTCAAATTATAATTTTAAGCCGCGTATACATTTTCTTCCACCCTCATTATAATTATAATATGTTCATGCGAATAATTAACAAACGAATAATAAATAACATGTAGACAGAGGTATGTATTTGCGTACTATATTTTCGTTTGTCACTTCACTTTAGATAATTTAATCAACAGATGAATTAAAAGATAATATTTACGAGGCATAGTTACGAGGTTCTTAATTAGTTATAAGAACTAACTAATTAATTTGAGTCAAACAACATTTTTAATTACATCGAACTAGTATTTATTCAAGTGCTCTATAAATTATATTTCTGAATATTAATTAATTCTTCAAATAATTTAATTTAAAGTAAATAAAGGTTCCATAACTTTCCAAATTAATGTTTAACATTTTATAAAGCAAATTACCCTTAACGTATAAACGAACTCCCAGTATTTCCGATTACGTGCATCGATCAGTTAGCGGTGAATCCACACAACTCCAGCAATAATTGGTTTTTCCTTTTGCTTGAAACACTCTGTAAAGGATGTTGAGGGACAAACTGAGAGGAAAGTTCCACGCAAACGCGAACGTTACTTATCTGCCGCCGCGCGCTGACAGCTGCAGATGAAAAATTGAAATTGTGTGATAAAACTACCTAACTGCAGCGCCCGAACAATGTGATGACAAGGACGTAATAATTTCAACTTGTGTACCGAGTGCATATTGTGATTTTTGTGACACTTGCATTGCATTTGCATCTTTTATTAAAACACCGGGTTTCAACAGAAATGTTCAAGGGTTAATAACCGTCCAAGCAGATATAAGTTGAAATTTTGAAATGATTGATTATGATTATTAGTCACACAACCCACTAGGTTTATATTTTTCTTTCATAAAACTGCTTTATTTAGTTAGGGGAATATTTTTGTTATATTTTGTCAAGCAATATTATAATTTAATAAATCAATCTGTCCGTTATAGTTTTAGGACCAATAGTGAATCGAATATTGAATTTTGATTTATGTCTAACATAAATCCAGATATTCAAGCGTTTGTTGTTTATAGGAATCGTGCACTAGTCACCCGATCTTTGTGATGTACTGGAAAGCCTAGTCAGTCTGTCGAAGCTTTTCACTATAAATAACCATAGTTTAAAGCATTTTTCTTTTCTTAATTTAATTATATTTTTGTAAACACACACGGCTTATGTCATACCAATATTTTGTGAAAATAAAGGAGACAGCTAAAAGAAAAGTCCGAATTAATAGATAAATTAAACCTTATAATTTGATCCATTTCTAAGAATCTCATCTTTCACAGGGTAGATAAGTAGAGAGATCGGTGATAAATTTGTTTTATATTCACCAACTACCAAACACAACATCTAATAATTTAATTTCATTTAAAATGTAGGTTTGCAGACTACGCAAACTAATAATATATCTTGAACGTTTCTTTACGCGTGAAATTTATCGTCTGTCAATAATCCGTCTAGGCACCAAGTGAGCATTTCATTTTTATACGAACTCATATCCATTGAATATATTTTCGATAGGAAAGCGGACAATATGGAAATTCACGACCTTATCCCGATCCTATATCAATTGAGCGGGACCTGTACCAGTTGAATTGTGACAACAGCACTCGGCACAAACATGCAATAATAACAAACGTTCAAAAACGTCACTTTGATTTCTTCTAAGAGTGAGGCTCCATTAGCGTTTACTTTGCGTTGCTTTGCGTTGCGTTGCGTCGCGCCTTGGCATGGGATCATTGTATGCCTAGCAATCGTACAAGAGTATCGGAGCTCCGACTGCACAGCGAATCGTTCTTCCTCCAGCTTCGCCTGTAGTCCATTGAAGGGTCGACGCGGAGGCTATCATAGAATATAAACTTCAGCATCGTTGCGTTGACGCGATGACGATTCAACGAGGCTCAACGCAACGCAACATACTAATGGAACCGCACTCTTAGGGTAAGAAGGGCGTTACGTAAAAAATCTTGCGTAAATCAAAGTCATAAATTCTGCTATCGTGAATGAACATTTCTCTTTCGCACGGACGTCTACAACAGTTGAATGGATAACGTCGACCCTCCCTCATAGGATCACCTCTACCAAGTCATTTGCTTTTGTTCGCGGGGCAATTAATAACAGACGGAAGGGCGTTTTGGAACCGCAGGCGCCATTGCTATATCAGTAATGATCAAACGAGGTTTCGCAGGCAACACAGATATTGAACTATCGATCAAAGTCGTATTAGAACCACTTCTGAACTATGTTACTAATGCCATGGCTTGTTTCATTATAGAATGTAGTACACAAATAAATGAAGTGATGATGATAGGGATAGTGATTTTTAAAACTGCTCGGGACATATCCCAAAAATTATTCTAACCGTCGATAATAATAATTTAATAAATATTTGTACATACGCAAGGAAAAAAAGTAGCAGGAATAATCCAGCTGAAATCGAAATAGCTAATTGCTAAATAGCGTGTTCTTTACGCTATAGCCGTGCAGTTTTATTAAAGTAATAGGCCGACTAAGGGATTTATTCATATCGCGAAATAATGTTATGTTTGTTATATTATGTTACCATCAGAAATATGGAAATGGAAGCATTTCAATTAGTAGTTTATTGTATGATTTGAAAGTATTTTTATTTCTACGATCGCGCCATTTTTGTAAAGAAAGTATAAAGTAACAAAGTTTTTTGGGCATAAAACAATTGAATACAAATTAAATAATAATATAATATAAACATTACAACACAACCTTAAATATATTTTTATGTCCTTTCAGAATTTAACATATCATTATTTTAGTAATGAATGTGGTGGACCATAAAGTCATTGTAATAAAAAAATATACATCTTTGACAATAAATAACGGACCCATTTCGCCAAACGAAAAATACAAGTGTCAGTCAAGTGGCACTCTGATATATAATATTGACAATACTAGGAGTCAACACTGAAAGATATTTGCAAAGGGAAAGCAATAAACTTGTATATCCGGTGTTACACAAATTTTTCAACGCGGATTTCTTACCATTTTCCGTGTCGCATTACACCTAAACATCGGCCAACTTCTACATTGTTGTTTACGACAAACTTGGAACTTAGTAGGGGCAATTCAGCTCATAAATTTTCGTGTAATAACAGCTCTTAGTTTCCCTAGACACTTGTAGGAGTAGAGATATAAGCTACGCTGCTAAGTAACCGGGTCACCACATCGATACACCCTGTTCACATATTGCATTAATGGTCCTTCCGAAACTATATTTGTTCGACACCTAAGGTACCCACAATTTGCTTAATAATAGCATACAAATAATTCAATTTGTAAAAAAAAATATTTTGCAAATTTCCCTAATAATAAAGCAGTCTCACTTTTTAAGACTTTTTATTAAAAAGATGTGATGTCTACAGTAAACGCTTACGATCGTCAAGAAATAATATAGATTGTTGCCAAACAGTAGTTATCGTATAAAATAGTAAAAGTAGTTAAACATTTTACTTTCAGATTATAATAAACGTATAGGTAGTATAAAATTATGAAGGTCTTTCGTTTTACTTGTCGGATTTCGGAAATAATCTTGACGTCGCATTGAAATAGCTGCGTATAAATGTAGGGGATGAACTTTTCAAGTGGGTTATCAAGGCCAAACGTGAGACTATGGAATACCAAATAATGTTGGAAAGAGAGTTTTGGGACTTGTATTGAAGAAATTTATATGCATAAACCAATCAAAATTCATTGTATAATCTAATATGGTAAGAATTTTATGTGCTCCCAAAAACGTGTAAAAATATAATGAAAATATTTTTTAGCTTGTAATATCCCGTCATATTGATATAATAATATGTGAAGACTAACGGTCTTATTCATAAATAATTATAGCAGTCATAATGCTAAGCGTCCACATGTCCACATCGGATTTCACGAATCGTAATATTATTTTACTGATCCGCATCGTATTGATCACTTTTGTTGTACAAATATTATCAATGCTATAATTTTTTATGAATAAGACCGTAATTATTTAATGACCTTGTCGGGTTATTTTATTTCTTAAGACGAATCAGTCTACCCAGTTCTTTATGTACCAAATATATACCGTATTTACAGAAGAAGACACTTAAAAATCGATATTATTTATTAGCTTTTGAAGAAAACACAAGACCACAATTCAGACCTAACATATACATTATTAAAATTCATGAAGCTTTCTCCTTGAATAAATAAATAATTTAATGTCTTATAGCATGAGATAATACAACTTGAATGTTACACATCCATAAATAATTAATTCAACTGAATAAATATTGATTTACATAGTAACCAAATATCCTTCTAATATTTTATATGTGAAAGTTCAGATGTTTAGATGCTTGTGTGTATATCGCGCCACAACTATGTGACGGATTTTGATGAAATTTCGTATACAGATAATATCGGTTTCAGTTGAGACTTTTATCCGAATGTGACGCGAGCGAAGGAAAACTGCATCTTTGCTAAGTGACAGATACTATATAACTCTATGCAGCTAGTTTGTAATATAGAACACTCCGCAATAATATTTACACTAATGTGTGTTTAATATATATCTAGGTTGGTAATAGAAGTAGGAATTCATCTACTTACAATAATTCTATTCAAATGGAAAAAAGATATGCGGTAACATACATAAAAAATACTATCCAATTGAGAACCTCCTCCTTTTTTTTTTGTCGGTTGAAATTAAATGTTTTCTATAATTCATTAAAATACTTGCTTTCAATAATTATTTGTTATTTCCTTTTAGACACTTACGGTATATCCAAAACTTCCTCTTATGTGGCTTAAATTTTGCGACTATATAAGTCTCAAATATAATCAGTGACAATTTCAAGCGGAATTTACACACAGAATTCTACCTCTGTCGGCAGGGCGACCGCAGCCCCAGCGTAATTAGCTGAATATGACTTTTAAACAGTATTTCAACAAAGCCTTCCCGAAATAATATGAAGAATGGATGTAAGTTTTACAAGGAACTCATTCTTATGCAGATGTCACTTGCTATATTATACTGCAATTTCAAAAGTACTAAATGCTAATAAGAAGTAATGATAAGTGATCGTTATTTTACTACCACGTTGGTTTAGTTCTATAATGTATATTATGTTTTGTATGTATGGACTACCTAAATAAAGATTATAATTATTATATATATTATATGGGGTGGTAAAATTTTTAAATGCGAGGATTTCAATAAGAAGAACCTAAAAATATACATTCACGAATTTTAAATATTGACAAGATTACGAAATTAAATAAAATAACGAGCACGGCTCCATTTCTAAATATCGTTATACAGTAAAGAATTTGAAATTCAACCAATGCTCATGAAAACAAATGTATCTAAATTTTCCCCCGGTAAACCCAAACTGAATAGCAAGTGTGTGCACCCGTATAAAGAATGAGGCTGAGTCAAATATATTCCTAAGTATGGCTTACTAAGGTTAGAGGGTAACTTCTCACGTAACATCTAATCATAATAAATTGTCCTACATATTATGGCCTCGATTGAACCGCGCTATCCACATATTTTTATACAACGTATTAGATCCTGGGAGTTTAATATTTCCATCTCGCCTCACTAAAATATATTATTAGTTATTTCTTTGGTATATCATTGCCGTGCTTTTTAATTTCGTGTCACGTCTGCACAAGGAAGCTGACCGTAATACTGGTTCGTGGAGCCTCACGATAAATCATATCGCCATTTCAATTTACTGAGTCTAACATGGCAGTAATAGGTCACCGTCGTGTGCTGAAAGACCTAAATTTGTATTCAAGAAACGATACGATCATTAGTTAGCGCAATTTTCTTCGCAGTCTACATGAATGCTATCTTTATAAGCTTATGAAATATATAAATAATATTGTGTAATTGCTTCACATCTGAATTGGAAATTTAATAGGACTGGATTACGTTGTAGAATCTAAATTATTTTGTTCAGTACACCTTACAAGTTGACAACACCCGATATTAGCGCTAGGTATTAATTGAATTGCGATGTGGGAAATAACTGTCAACGCATTAATATTCAAAATTGAAAATAAGCTTCTCACTAAGCGCTGCTTTTAGCGTAATCATAAATGTAAACTAGACACTTAAAATACCTTGTTGCTTGAGATGTCTCTCCATTTATGTCTCTCATTCCACGTTATGTACTTATTTTTAATACCTGTGCTCATAAAATGTTTGAGATATAGGGTTAATGTGTAATATTAGCTTATGAATACGTAATATATGTTACAAATAATAATTATCATATTTTTTAAATTATTGTTAACTTTTTATCGCCTTAAGAAAGTACATACTAATTTCATGATTGATTTTAAAAACAAACCACAATGTTTTTAACTGTGGCTGGTTGCAAACGAATAGATCAATCAATAATCTATAGTTATTTAATCATTTCTACCGAGTTTTGGTTACCAATATTTCTGAATAAAGTATCGTATATTATCGATATCACTATTAAATCGAATGCGAATAAATACCAACATGAGTAGGCCGTAGGCTCTTATCAAATACATTAAATTTACAATTTAATTCAGTCAGAACTAGATGTGTTAACATTTTAAACGTGGGCTATAAGAAACATCACTTCATTACGTCAGTTTAGATAAAGGAGTTCCTTCACACTTCGTAATATTAAGTCGATCGACTGCATTGGCTCGAAGGACCAAGGTGAAATATTTTTAACAACCTTGATACACTTTATTACTATCCTTTCAACGGTATAAATAACTTAGTGTGAACCGGTGGCGCCTGCGCAGATCGATTTATAATTGTACAACATAATTTGACATGTCATTAACGCGTTTTTTACTTATCACGATTATCATTCGCCACGCTCAGTTATTATGAGGATAAAAATACCTGACTTTAATATAATCTAGATGCATATAAAGTCCTGTTCGATTTTTATACAGTTTTTACGATGTGAAAAATATATCATGGTAAACATGTATTAATGGGGTAACTTCGTTATAACCACACGTAAAAAGAAGTATTAACAACTTATTTCGGTTTTATCTGATAAAGTGCGGCTAACCGATATTTCAATGTAAGGCTTGCATCTCACTCTACTTAGACATTCCATTATCTGTGGCCGGAGCCTGGCTTCAGGAAGCACGTACATGTAATATTATTGATTACAGGGTGCGGTCCATTTGAATTTCCAATGACTTCGTTAGAATCGGCCCGCACATCCACTCGGACAGCCGATAAAAACTTCATTTCTTTTTAGCTGATTGCGCAACTTAGCTCTTTCACCAAATTACCGTAATGGGACCCTTTTTGTAAACGATTTGTAATATATCCCCTTTGATCAATTTCGTAATAAAGTTTAATTCAATGCCTAAAATTAACACTAGCTGTACCGCACGGCTTCGCTCCCATAAGCATACATATATTAAAACCTATAAAATATAACATATCTTACTCGTGGATAGTACACTATTACTTTCGAATGGTGAAAGAATTTTTAAAATAATTCCAGTAGTTTTTAAGTCTTTTATTACAAACAAACAAAGTTTTCTTCTTTGCAATATTAGCCAGTGTAGATTTACGATCGTGCCGTAACATTTATATTTCGTATTTAAGCTGTTAAAGTTAAACGAAACTTAAATGTTTTATATTAATTTAAGAACAAGAGAGTAAAATGCACGCAAACATATTTTAGTTAATTTAGCGGTCACAGTGCCCTGTTGCACAACTGCAGGAGTTGGCAATCTTAATTAAGGCACGGCGGGCCTACCGGCAAACTTCGATTGCGCTGTCAAAAATCCCAAGAATTATACCGATCGTACAATAACTTCTGCGATTTTAGACTTATCGTGCGAGTTCAGGCATATTAGCGAATTTATACGTTCAAATGCAATATGCCGGCGAATCGAGCCGCTAGTTGGACGCTTTTATTAAAAACAGTTTTATTTATTGACGTTTCGAGGGCTGTGTGTATTTTTCTTGCAAAACGATTGTGTTTTCTAGATATTGTTTCCATTTGAACTGATCTTACCCGGTTGAATATGTTGCTATTACAAAAACAGTTTAAATGTGTTTTAGACAAATAACAAACTATCAAACAACATAAAGTAATAGTATTAATCATAAAAATAAAAAACAGGAAGGAAACTATAACAAAACGTAAATCAATAGAATTATAATATTTGAATACGAAAGAGCAGACGTAATTTCAAGTCCCGACTTTTATCGCCATTCTTCATGAATGAACAGTAAGCTAATTAGCTTTTGCAAGTAGGTATTGTTCGGTTGAATGTCTGCACAAATATTTTGTAAATTAACGTATTCTACTGATATTAAATTAAAATTTTGCATTTATGCTCAATGTTCATATTTTTGGGTGATTGTCAATAATACTTAAATAGCTGAATCAAACTGGACACAATTTTATAAAAAGTTTATTAGCACATGATACCTGATCATATCTAGACAAAGAAAGGCAGAAAGTTTTTTTGAAATATATGCAAATTATTTTTATCACATAATAAAAGTTCGTTGTTTGGTCTATTGTTTTCATTTTCAGCAAAGCAAAAATAACCCAAAGCAGATAATAATTTTATAAATAGTTCTATCTAACCGCGTGGATCTGACGAACTAACTTAAAGTTTTTAACTGTTCTCTCACGTGTCTGCGCAAAAACCCGTCTCGGCAAATAAAGGCTCACATTAGAAATGGGCACTTATTTTGTTTTAGTTCGGTTGTCAAAATGTCGCAGTGTCAAATGAAATATTGCAAAATTAATTGTAAGTATATGATAAATGTTTTACAATTTTGGAGTTTAACAGTAGGTGTCCTGGTCGTTCCCTGACCGTAATCGGCAACAGTGACTGTTTCAGACTGTAAACCTTTTTTTTTTATTTTTTATTATTATTATTTATTTATTTTTATGATGGTTTGGTTGTGATTAGATTTAAATTAAAACGGTTTTAAGACATTTTTCTCTGTTTACTCAATGAAATGTAGCTGTCTAGTATACAGTCTCTTGGACGGAAT
>LQNK01000049.1:91688-106828 GCA_001586405.1 Phoebis sennae | reverse complement strand
ATAGATGGCATCACTGTATTACACTATCATGACATTGACATTCACATATGATAAATTTTAATTGTCAGTCTTTCTTACACAACACGCAAAATATCATACATACAACATAATATATCCACGCCTTTTATCCAATGCCTACAGTAGACTAGTTTTAATGAGTCTGATGTATACCGTTGTTATAATCTCTCATTTCTCTAATTACACTGATCTAGTAACAGCGAAACATTTGGCATTGAGCTTTATAATTAACGCCAATATATTATACTTCATTGCTATTTTTACCGTGGCTTTTTAAAATTACGTAAACTGTTGTTTTTATTATTTTCATTACTTTTTTTCATACGTTTATATTATGCACAAAAATAAATGTAATTAAATCATTGTCAAACAATTATTTTAAATATTATTTCAAACTTTTATCTATTATTCCTTCTAATTGGACTTCTCATACTTCTGAGAAAACTAAAATATGATATACATTCATCCTATACATACCCGGATGTACACCGTTGTTATAATCCCTCATTTCTAATTATAGTATAGGTTTCAATGATCTAGTAGCAGCGGAAACATTTAGTATTGAGCTTAATAATTAACACCAATATATACTTTATAGATTCGAGAGAAACCCGAACATAATTGTTTATTAATGATATAGTAAAAGGAGTTTGCGGCGCGAAACGCCATGTTATTAAGTAATATAGCGGCATTACAGTATTAAATTATAGTTGAGCTTTTAGTACTTTATTATAAATTCACAAAGTTAATGGATTTATTATGATCCAAGTACAAGTAAGACCGTGTTCCAGAGTGAGGCGGATAATTGTTTCTGACGGTTTTTGGGATAAGATAATTTTTGTATCAAAATAAATTTTACACTGTAAGTCATTATATATAAGTGATTTAGCTTATATTGTCTTTATCACCACGATGCGAACATAAAATTATCTGTAAGAACATATATTACAACTGACTGAGTAGAAAAGTGTCCATATGCAAATCGAATAAAATAGGGTTAGTAATAAACACTCCACAGATTGAAATACATTAAATTAAATTTCTTCTTTAACTAACTAGATATCATTTTATTTACCCTTTTTAATGAAACATCGACAGTTACATTAAAAAGTGTAGATAAAAACGGAATAGCGAAGAACGTAAAATAAGTCAAGGAGCCAAAACTAATAAGCAAATGAATGGTCGGCGTCTTTGCTGACATTCTGTTATCGGTGCATTCGATACTACTTACCCGACCTAAGGTAAAGAGCACATTTATACAGAATTTATTTAATATTCTAATTTACAAGCAAAAGTTTTATCTAGAAAAATTTGGATGTGTAATTAATTTGTATGTTTTTGGGTATTTTTAATTAAATAACCACGTTTCCAACCACGAGATGCTTGGAAACGATTGCTTACTAGGGATAAGCACGTCCTGTTTATCCATTGTTTTTAAGTAAACACAGATAATGTGTATCAATATTAAGTTAACAATGGTGTATTAAACAAAGAGTAGTCATTCAAATCATAGTCATATTTTTTTTCATCAAATATAATAAAAATAAAATTAGCAAATCAATGGAATAGGATTTGGTAATATGCATATTGTTATTTGGTTGTTCAGGTTTCGTGGGTGCCTGGTGCATATAAGTGTCTTATGTATACTTATAATGATTCTTTATCTCAACAAATTAAACATTCGTGTTTAACATATCGAAGAACGCGAATACTAAAGCACTAAAATTAGTATTCATCTTCATTTTATTAGAATACTAGGCAATTGAGTACGTAACCGAGGTAAATGCAACCGCAGCCTTGCCGCCGACCCCTGCCGTGTTCCAGGGAGTGTTACAACCCTCTTATCTTCACTTTAACACGCAAACTCGGGTGAATCGCGATAATCAATTTGCTTCACTTTTATTCTTTTAATTAAAACCAAACTAAACACAATAGCAGACTTGTCTATGATAGATGGCAAAAAGGCATTCTTCAGCCCGTGATTTTATTATTTGTGTTTGGTAAAAAAAATGTGATATATTTGTAATTAAACTTTACATTGACACTGCATAATCTATTCATTTGAAAATATTTATAATCTAATAAGATTTTTCTAGTCCAAAAGGTTAATATTTCGAAAGCAACATGAAAACTAATAAAACGCAATCGCGTCTCAATGAGAGAACCCATTCAATCAACTAAATGAAATTAGATTCGATGAAAACAAATCTAACTTCGCTGAAAGCGGAGCGAAGCGCGGCCATTGTGAAGCGAAGTCGGCAGCAATCTACTCCGCAACACTTCCTCTACTCAACCTCGACGTAATTAATTCAATGATCGTCCGCATAATGACTTGCATGTGGCTAACCTCCTGCAACTGCGACTCAAACTAACGCTCGCTAATTTTCCCCGAGTTAATGAAGGCAATTCACTGCTGACGTGTTTTTGTTACACTAATGCGACACCGAGAAGCACTTCAGATTCCAACTAAACGTTCTCACCATTTATCTTCCAGTTTCGCATAGATTGCATTTTAAATTCTCTGTTTGGGCAGCATTTGCTTGTAATGTCCGTTCTGACCGTTTACGCTGCCGGTATGGAATTAAAATGAAGCTGCGGTGCTATGCAAAAACGAAATTACTCGTGCACCAGTTGTGTATCCAGAGAGATGCGGTAAAGGGGTTCGTGGCTAGTCGACAGCTGTATCGCCCGTTACTTCGGGTGTAAGGACTTTCGCATCGTCTAGGATAGCTATCCTTTATGTTTCAAAGCCTTCGCAGACCTGAGTCTGCTTCGGTCTACTTAACGGTCTATTCGAGGAGAGATTGGCCCACTCTACAAGGTGGATTGCTAAACTTCGAGATAACTTCTCGAAACTTAGAACATTTGACTCTGCAATATTTGGATAAGGTAAGCTGAGAGCTTTAATTAAGTTAGGGGTGTTCAAACAGTACTTAGGCACATATTAATTGCACCTTGGATAAAGATAAATATGTTGATAAGAGATGATAGCCCAAGCTCGACTATAAATTGTGGGCTTAGTAGTTTTGTATTAAATCCGAAAAGCTCGTAAATTACTCTTAGCGCCAGTACAGATATGTATCAAATTGAATGGGAAATATTCATTTATAGTCACGATATTCATTTAATTCATTCAATTCTTAATCGCATTTGCTCACGAAATAAACGCACTAAGTGAAAATTCTGTTCGAAGGCAGATTAAATAAAAACACTCATATTTATTTGTAACTACCTTTCACCCGCGTATATTTTTACAACTTTTTCTCATTATTTGTATGTTTACGTGTAAAGAAGAGACATACTTACAGAGTTACTTTGTCATTTATAATATTAGGAACGAGTGAGCCATTTTAAAGAAAAAAATAAACAAATGTAAAATAAAAACGTTATTTTCATCCAAAACTTACGATAGGTTAATTATGCAACATTTTGTATAATCCACGAGTTACTAAAGCAAGTTATGTGATAGTTGTACTTAAAATTAGTATTACGTTTTACTATTATATCACTTCAGTATATTTAGTTAAGCCTATTAATTATACGTGTTCTATAACATTATGTGATTTGAATTAATTTCAGAAGCCTGTTTTGGATATGTCGTAGGTTAATGGAATGGGGATTTCGTAAAATCATTAGAATCTACGTCGTTACACTAAATTGAATACTAAGTATATATCTTAACTATTTTGCCAGTTATATGTTAGTGAATCAACAACGAGATCGTGCCAGATTGATCATAAAATGAATTCCATAGAATGAGTAAAACTAATATGATTAAACTCTTATTTGTTCTGTTATGAAATAGACGTTTTTCTTTATAATAGTCAAACTATCCAAATTTAAAATCTGCAAAACTGAGAGAACAAAGTTTAATATGAAATGTAACTAAGTAATGTAATTATAACATTACTTTCGAAATTAAAATAAAATGTAAATATCAACATAACAAATGAAACGGCTAAATCTCAAAAATTAAAACCGAAGTTTTGGCCAAATCGTTTTCACAAAAGTTGGTTAATTTATGAAAAAATCATAGAAAAACTGCAACAAAAAATAATTTTATCAATCAAAATGCGTCATCACTTTCCAACTCTAGCAAAAAAAGCGGCGCGGAAGTACATTACTCCCGAAAAATATCATAAAATATTTCACCAAATCGCTTTAATAAAAGTTGTTAAATCCTAATCTGTAAAATCTTAGAAAAACGTTAACAAAAAATAATGTTATCATCAAACGTAACGCGTCATCACTTTTCAACTGTGAAAATATATACAAACATATTATACGAATGAGATTGAAGACGAAATAGAAATAAAATATAAACGTCAACGTAGCAAATAAAGCGGCTAGATCTCAGGATCACAAGTACGATACTCTCGAGGAGTATTGTAAAGCATTTCGCCAAATCGTTTTCACAGAAGTAGGGCTCGCTTTCATACAATTTATAATGGCTCTCATTTCAATCTTAATGCCACAATGGATATAAATAGCTACATGTGTATTCAGTTGTATTTATTCAAGCGCATTTGTTGTAATATAACAATTTTTATTCTATGGATGTAGGACGTATGTTTTTTGCATTATGTGCAATGAAATACGATTGCATATAATATAAGATACGGTGCCCCGCGGTTTCATACTCATAATAACGTAATGCTAGATAGACTAAAGTCTTCCGTATATAGAACAATCCAATGCCCATCCAGAGGAGACAAACAGTTTTTTCTTACTAATAATATAAATAGGATATACAGGTAATAGACATATAGGAACCTTACATGAAGGATAAATCATATAAGGAAGTGTAATATTCTTCAAACTTCTAATGTTTGTGACATGCACATAATTTATTGTATTTGAGAGACCTGTTTATTGACATGTAAGTTCCTTGAATGAAAATACAATCTAGTAGTTGCCAACCCTAAAAAGAACTAAGGTAAAGGATTTAGAAAATCAGCTTTACGAAAGTCCCCTATTTGCGCATTGCTGTAGCACCTCTTGTTACCACATAAAAAGTATTAAATAAAACTATTTGCCACTATCTTCTAATAATATAATTTTTATTTCATTACAAGCAAGCTTCACAGCCTATGAACACCAGCAACAACAGCGCCGCGGATGAATTACTAATTTTATGAAAGGGTAGGGAATAAGGAAAGGATTAATAAAAAGAAATGAAAATGACGGGAAAGAATAGGAATGGGATGGGTAGACGCCAACCATTGAACCAACGAGGCGTTTGAAAAGATCAATTTAAGTATCTAGCTGATGATAACAAAATTTGAATGTAGCTTTGTTTAAAAAGTTATGACTGCAATTAAGATTTAATTGAACTGTAAATGCGTTGTCAAGTGTTTGTCGTAGTTCCCATGGGATAATCATTATCTCGATACTATTCTCGGAACGGCTAAAAGATAAAATATAATAACGGTAAATGAATGTCAAGGGATATAATGTTATTATAGAAGAAATTATATCGCAGATGTTTTGAACCCTTTACAAAAAGCATTTAGGAGCAGACTGAAAAAGGTAAGGTATAAAACCAGTGACAGACAATGCTCTAATGTGTAATATAGTTCATGAGCTTTCGGAACTTGCTTTCGGAATCAGACTTTTAATTTTGTAAACATTTCAAAATTGACCATTTCTACCATATAACCAAACATGTCGGGATATTATGTGATGTATAAAGAATGAATCACGTCCAAAATTCGAAAAACTTAACATCTTCACGTAAAACAGAAATCAAATCAGTGCGAGACCGCGCAAACGACCCACTCCTCCTCAAAAAAGCCTTTGAAACAATCCGAAACTGTCAGCTTAAAGTGAGTAAATAATCATAGTATAAATCGTATAAAATAAAACAAAAACTATAAGATGGCTTACTTATCTCTAAATCGGAAATCAAATCAAACGCAAAATATTATGGATTCTTAGGAATTCTGTGAAGTCTGCAAATGGACGTTAAGTGGACCAACCGCCCATGCTTGGCGCCACTTGGCATGCCGCGTGGGCGAACCCGTGTCGTACCGCAAGCTGTAGTGGACACGCTGATTAAGTATGAAATATTTATGGACGCTACGTGCATAATGCATGGCGTATGCAATTAAGGATCTTCCCAAAGTTAACGCAATAATTCTTTCCTACGGCCTAGATGCCATTATGGAGAATTCAGGCCTTTCCCAATTTACTGACCTAATGATATTTTAAACATAACACATACATTATATTTTTCTTAAAAAATGCCTTCTAGACACTTATATATATATACACAAATCTAGATATATCACACTTCATACATAAGTTTACGTTCGTTGTATCATTTTATTCACTTATTCAGAAGGCATATTCATTTGCGTTATTGAATAAGTGTTTATTTAATATTCCCTAGTGGCAGTAATAATTTATCATAGAAAACAGAATTACGTGTTACCATAATTAAAATCAAGATGTCAATAATAAATTTTATTTGACTTTTCTAAGCAATTAGTATATTATATTTTTTAACCAGGCTTTATACACAACATTTACTTGGGTGGAAACTCATCAGTTTAATTTAAATAATATAGATAAAACAGCCGCCATAAGTCCATGCTCTTTTAGAGAACACAGTTCCACTGTTTTACGCAGATTATATAATAACCACTATAAATTAATAAGTTGTACGAACGAGATGTTAATGCATTGCACTAACTCGAGACTCAGTAACAAGCGCGGAGAGGCTAAAAACCAATTATCACAAGTGGTTTGCATACAAATTATTACCGTTCGTAATTAAGAGCAGCTAAATTTATTTTCGTATTCTAAGTGAGCTTAAAGCATTGCCTGTAATAAACTGGCGAATAAGTAACGGCCGGCGCCTGACTGTAGCGTAATAAGTTCTAACTGATCACTTGAACTGGGCTATTAATTATTGCTTTACGCTTTTCTATTGAACTACGGATGATATAGTGTGACTGATTTATTGCTGTCCGTAATGATCTCTTTATAACAGCGCTTTCCCAGCTGGTGTTGGTTTCATACAAGCCTATATTTGTAACTAGCTGTACCGCGCGGATCAAGGCAACAAACAAACTCTTCGAGAGAACTGTTGAGATTGGACAAGGATTTTTTTCTTAATTAATATATTTTTTATTTATCAAAAGAACCACCTACGTGATAGATTATTTTAATAAGATTTCAGAATGAAATTTTCCTTTCCAACCACCAAAATAACCAACAACGTAAATTAATTATGACTTGAAGTGCATTTTACGTAGTCAACAGCACAAACAATAAATGTTCAGATTTGCTTAACAATTTCACCTGACACCGCTAAAATTTAAGCCAATTATTTAGTTGCTGCCGGGGAATTCATAATTGAAACTACAAAATATGCAGATAACAAAATAGCAGGTACTGTGAGTTACGGAGCGCAGACAAGTTTTAAACTCACAAACCCATTGTTAAAGTGTAAAGCACGTAGAGCAATTAGCTATGGAAGTTTGCAGTCGAGCAGATTAAGATGAACTATAAGTGGAACATGCATTTTATTTATAGCGTATGAACACAACCCTCAAAACTTTTCGACTTCTTCTGTTCTAGTCTTAAACTACTTCGTTAAATTTTTAGGAAATCGCATTTCATACGAAATTGACATACTTTTAAAGGGAACGTACTCATAGATTAAGCAGACCACGTTTCGTGTAAAATTAATAAAATTTACGCAATGTATAGAAAATAAAAGTACTAATAACTCATACCCCGATCCACCTTCTCCTTCAATACAATTAAGATCTCTAATTCCATCCTACGTTGGCATCACATTCACATCTAATTGTTTTAGGTGCTTACGATCGAGCGTAAATTACGAAGTTTCAAGTGACGCGCCTGCCGGCTGTAAAAATATATTATTCCTAGGTTGTGCTTATACAATTTTTATTCTATTTACTGATTACAATTATGAAAATCATTTAAAGGAAACGTAAACGAGATTTTACGCTTTATGAAATAATATATTAGGCTATTTTACATAATTAGCGACCACCTATTAGTTAAGTTTAACTCCATTACTAATTGAATACACAATTTATAGGAGTTTAGGCCGCAATCTGCACATGTCTTAATGCGCGTTTAACCCACTGAGGGTCCGATAATATAACGTCATTCTCCTTACACTATTATTTAAACACGCATATAAATAACCCATTACCAAGTCACGCGTTTGCTCTTTATAAAGTCCTACAGCCCATATTAAAATGACATAAAGGTGTTGCCACTCGACCATAACCTAACACTAAAGCTATCGGTATCTGGACCGCAATCTGCACATGTCTTAACCCATTACGCGTTTACAGCCACTGAGGGTCCGATAATATCCCGTGATTTCAGCTAACACTATTATTTAAACATACCACACATAAGGGCACGGCGTAAATATGGCGGTAATTGCATTGTCCCTTAGAATAGACCACATAAATTTCGATGCGACGTAACGGTAGGGAAATAGTTAACCGTGTGGATTTAGGGTAAAATACGTGTGCTTTTCAGAATTTTGTGGAGTGTAAATCGTTTTAAATTAAATATGCTTTCAACTTTAAACGGGTTTCAAAATGCATTTGTCTAAGATATTAGATTGAACGCTTCGAAATTTGTTAACTCATTGTTCCGATCATGTAAATTATCCAATTCGATGAGAAAGCTTATCTTCTCAATTTCATGACGTCACAAAGTAATATGTAGAAAATGCAGCGTCTAACAAAGGGGAGATTCTAAACGTATCTTATTTACGATCTTCGAACAAACTTAAAACGTGTAAGTCGAGGTCATGTTCAAGTCTGAACTATTACAACTTGCACAAAGAGCTGCTGCAAATCTTTAGAGTTTCTAGTCGATACTTGGCACTTAGCAATTTATTATTTCATACTGTTATAGAAGTCGCATGAAACTTCCATTTAAAATAAATAGACGTATCTTTAAAGTTAGAAATCACTTTACTTTATACTCTCATCGTATCTATTACATTGCTGGAATGAAATGAGAATTTATTTCATTATATTTTTTTTAATTAATAAGGATACAACATTTTTTTACTCGTGTAGCGACTGGTAAGCAAGAAGTGACAGAGGCTTATTCTGCTGCATAACATCTTCAGCGATAAAAAGAGTGGAAACCGGTAAAATTACTACCACTCCCAGCAGAAGATCGGTGTGTATCGTACTTATTGGGGGGATTCAGACGTCGGGCCTGAATGCCCATCCAACCCCATCTTTTCTACTCTACTCCTAATGTCTCCCACCCATCATTAATCCTCTCTTTATCCCCTTCCCTTCCTTTCTAGCTTGCAAGGTATCTGCGACACTTTGATGTTCATGGGCTGCGGTCAGTCACTTAACATCAGGTGAACCGCATGCTCCGCTTGCCTTTTGTGACATAAAAAATACTCATAGGTTAATTCATGCAAATATACATAAACAAAAAATACTGAACCCGTACTTCAGTGTTTAATACATTGACTTATCGTATGAAAGAACTGTTTGATTTTCAAATTAAATATAGAAATCAATACTGAATAAAGTACGGGTCAATACTTCCTTATAATGCAAATCACAGCCTGCATCATTCTTATAAACTAATTTCCTGTTGCTAAATTACCCTTATTCAATATAATTTCACGATCCTCATATATATAATATGCAATGGTAACATTTGTAGTTGCATTACTACTGAAATTGATTACGGACTAAGATGTTCACTCTTAAACATAGCAATGTGATAATCTACCAAATGGAGAATGTTTCTATGCATATTATATGCGCTATATTATGCATAAGTTCTGAGGGATTTGATATGCTACAAAGATATTTTGTTGATGACAAAACCTGATATGACTTATGATGTAAGAAGGTGTATTAGGAGTGTGCTAGAAAAAAACGATCACAAAAATCGTAAATTCTAACGTAGGAAGGTAAATAAGACTTATTGGATAATCCATTAGACGCATTGATGCAGTGATGATAGTTTAAATGGTTACACGCCATAGGCGATAGATCAAGTTGTAAATAATGGATGTCCTACGACCAGTGCTACAAATGACTTGTCAATGCGAGAGAAAATGTATCAAAAGTTTTTATCTGCTATGCTGTATTAATAACATGACTAGCTGTGCCTCCATGGTTCTACCCATTGTATTTCCCGATCCCGTGGCTTTTCCAGTATTATTATAATATTCAAATCGGTATAGTGGTTTGCGCATCGAGAAGAGATAGACAGAGCTATTTTCACTTTTATGATATTATTAGGGACGTCGCTAGTCTAAAAAATTAATTTCAATATGGTACGGGAGGCTCGTATTTTGTACCGTTAATGTATTATCACGCGCAACGATAACATCGAAGTCTAAATTAAAGTTTTTATTTCGTAAAAATAATCTAGTGTTTGCGTAGTTCACTATACACGTACCTACCCCGCAGACCTATTGTCAACATTGCGCCGACACACGCAAACATAACTTGGCTAAAGCCAGCCTCCAACTTGTATTATTTACCGAGTGAAGACTTTGCTTTCGACTAAACAAGCCAATTCTGCTGGGGACTACAATAGTTGATTATACAAAGGCTTATGCGATTAACGTTTTGTTTAGTGAACTCGCATTTTGCACACTTTCATGTCATTTAACAGTGCTTTTCTGGGGCTATAATAATAATTGAGAACAATAAGTACAAATGCACTTCATACTTACGAAAAAGAAGCTAGAAGAAAAATATGAAGCAAACTTTTTGACAGAAAACATAGATTTATTGTAAATTCCTGAAATGTAGCTTACAGCGTATATTAATAAGGTAAAATCGACTCGTAGGAATCATTAGTTCTAGGTGTCTGAACGGCGGACCAACCATAGATTAAATCACATACTCCGCTGCATTTTTAGGTCATGCACCAATATCCATTTTGTACGTTAAAATGTTAATCAATAGGGGCCTCCCTATTGATTAACATTTGTAATGTAATATTTACGATCCATTTTATACATACAAATATTATTATGTTGTAAAGTTGATTTGTTTGTACGAACGTATCAATCTATGAATTAACCGGATAGTTTGAATTTTTTTTTTCTGATAATGATAGGCAAATTGAGGAGAGAAGAGAAAAGCCGCTGAACACAGCTAGTATATCATATATATTAAATCATTGTATTATATAATCAACATATTTATCTTTGAACATGTAATAAAACAACGGAAATAATATACGTAGGAAACAATATTGTACAAGACCACAATGATGAGCAAAATAAACTGGAACTGCGTCATTTATAACTACAATATATCTCTGCCCCCGCTTTATTGTTAGGTGAATTGAATATATTAAGGTGGGTGTCAGAAATTAATTATTAATAGGTAAGATGATGCCATCGCAATCGACCTATATTTGTAACTAATTTTATACAGTAACTTAAAAAAAAATATCAAAAATAATGCATAAACATAAAATATATTACAATATTATACATTTACATTCGATAATTGAGGTTATATACATTCCATAATAACCCGATTGCTACCGATTTCGGAAATACGTGGGTCACGACCTCCAAAAAAACAAATGCACTGCTACCTGCACCCCATTGCGACAAAAAAGGCCATTTTAAAGACCCCATTCATAACATTGATGTTTAAAGATAACGTTTATATCAATTTACAATGTGTGGTTAAGTCCACTTAATGAATTCTTTTATTTGCTCGATTAAAAGACAATATTTAAAGGGTTAAAAAAAATAAACTAAAAGCGAAATAGCCGTCCTTTTAGGGAAGACATGTCATTTTAAATAAAAGAAACTTTGTAGCTCTCTTAAAGGCCGAAACAGGAAATCGCTTAGTTTATAGACATTAAAGAGAGCTTGTCACAAAGCATGTTGCGGTGTTCAATTTCATTCGGTCTGTGGCGACAACCAACGCCGATTCACTTTACGACGAAGGCACCCTACGTCGTAACAACGTTTTATGATCGCTACATCCCTCCTTCTTTTACCATTTGCACTGAAAATAAGTGTTATAACGACTTGCGTAATAATATTGCCCTAAAATGTCTACGAAAAATTATTAAGTACTTCAAGATAAGGTGAAAAAAACAATGCCATTACAAGAACAAAGATGAGATGAGATTTGAAACCATTTCAACCTTATAAAAGGCTTTCATGTACCCATTCTTCGGTCCGTTATAAAAAATTATTAAGCTGCTTATATTTATCAATCTTTATTGTTTGTGACATCTACTAAAAATAAAATGCTTCATCATACAAAAATCCTTAAAATAAAAGTAGAATTTAAGTCCTTTCAATAGAATTGGAATCTTTAGAGATTTATATAATTTATTGGTCAGACCCTCACATTACTATAAATATATAGAATAATGATAAGCTACTTCCAAATCATTAAATATTTATAGCACAGCCTCATAATGTTCCACGCATTTGTAGATCAATAAAAGTGCCTAGAAAGCTTAACAGAGTTTCAAAGTTCAAATTAAATTATGTAAAACAATGGAAGTGATCAAAGTACATCATAACACTCAAACTTAATTGAACTTTATTCCTCAAGCATGAAATTACCTTGATACAATCATTTCGATTCAATTTTCGTTAATTTAAATGGAACAATAGACAAAAGAATTACAAGGCTATTCGAAGGCTATTTGAATAGTAATTTCGACCCAAACTTTGTTATGTACACAAATAACGTGTGACAAAACCAGTTTATTGACTTAGTTACGTGAATTATGGGGAAACTTTAGAAATATACACTTTGTTACCTGAAAGGGGTTTCATAAAACTGAATTATAGTCATAACCCCAACACGGTCTTGAGGATCGTCGTAAAATGTCATCTTGTGTACTCGCAGGACATGTGCCCTAAAATTTAATTTAAGTAAACGTATGTAGATAATATGTTCACGTTCTATTTAGTTTCGATTTTCTATAATATAAAGTTAAAAGTTTTATATTTTGTTCATTGGTAAACATAATCAATAAAACTTCTGTTGTAACTTCATTTATTTTTTCTTAAAGAATATCCAATACAACTCTGTCACAACTGTTATTCTGTAACGTTTTCAAAACAAAACCTTCGTTAACACTACAGTAACTTCGTATCGCAAGTTATATCTTTCATTGGCTATATTTTATTTGTTTTGCTTTTATATTCGACATTCACCGGAGAAGTCAGAACGTTACCAATTTTATACGCTTGCTTTTGTTTTTATATAGCCATATTTCTTTTGAATGTCTATTAGCCAATTAGTTGGATAAAGACTAAAGCGTCGCAACCCCCGTTTCCCCGTCCCACGCACGCGTCTTATCTCCCGTGTTCTCACATAGAAATTTACACGTGCTTGCGAGTATCGGCGGCTCGTAATAACGCACTCGAGGCATTTTATCTGCCAGTGCCGCGACTGCCTCCTGCCCTAGCGCGCTCGATACGAACCTCGCACGAACATTTGACAACGCCCGTGGGACGTGGGCGACCGGCCACATCCGTAGCATTTTTATAACCTTTTTATTCCATTGTCACTCCGACGAAACGACGCAACCGAGGGAAAAATAAATTTTGAACTCTTATCTAAATGTCAAATCGTTTGGTTTCGATCGAATCAGTTTCCAAATAGTTTTAATAAATCTCCTTTTACGGCGCATAGAGCGGGCGGCGAGCGATATCTGGAGACGCATTACAGATTCATGCTGCGAGTTATCGTGTTTTACTCTGTTGTGATCGGTGCGTGCGTTTGCGGCAACAATAGCTTTAATTGAAAGAGTGTCAATAAATTTGTCGCGGGCAGTCCTGGCGACGCCGGTGGTCCGATAAACTTGATAGGCGCTGGGATGTATCCCGCAGGATCGGCCCTAGTACGACAGTTTGTTTTTATCTCTCATAGACCTTGTCTTCATTACAATAAATCTTTTTCGGAGGCTCTCTATCAAATAATCGATTTGTTATCTCATTTAACTTTTGTTTCGTGTATATTGATTGGGAGGAAAATACAACCATTGTTAGATGTTGTTTTACTTATCTGTCAAGAATAAAATAAAGAACAATAACGACGCTTAAGGATTAAGGACCATCTACAGCTAGCGTCTGTTTTATTTCTCGTTATTTAAAATTCTTTCCTAAGCTACAGTTCTTGGAACTAATCGATCATAGTAATGATTTTATAGCATAAATTTTGATGTATTGTAAAATGCTGTCATATAAATGTTTGGTTTGTTTTCTCACGGTGACTCCGCCCACGCACCATTTCTACGAATACATTTCGTCTAAGCAGTAGACGGCGTACATAATTCAAATGTTACTTTGATGTGGGAATGTACCAGGTCGGATATGATATTATATTTTTATGAGAACACTATAAAGTAGCGATCGACAATTACATTTTATTATGATATTTTATTTATGGAAATGTGTTCCATTGAAAGTAAGGTCGTATATTTATATTCATAATTTCTTATTCTGAAGAGATTGTCAACTATTCATCTACTGATTTAATTGCTGTAAGTTATAAAAGGAGATACAAATGATTCTTAATTTGATAAACATGAAGCTACCGTTTCACAACACGGCTTTAATAAGAAAACAAACACACACCGTGACAAAGAATTCAAATGTGTTTTTAATTGTCACGTCCATAAAAGGACAAGTTCTTACTGAAGGGTTTTATAACTGCAGTCCACGTTTGGTATAAACAATTCACACCCGATAATCATCTCAAGATATAACGCCGGCGGTGTCTCACCGTGAAATCTGTGAATTGTATAAAACCCCGATTTGGATGCACTTATCATGTTAGAGTAATGAAAATTTAATTATAATGTCTGCATCACGCTATCCCGACGTTAATTGAGATAACAAACAAATCAATTTCGATGTTTGCTGAGGTTTATTGATACCTTTACTGACTGTATATGGATAATAAACCGTTTTGAAAGTTTTATACGCTGGATTTAACTGTAAATACAAAATTAGTGAGTGTACTTATTTCACTGGGTGGTTTAATAACTTTACGTGTACTTAAAAATTAAGGTTAAGATTTTAAGTTACAGACTTATTTCTTAATAAGAAAAGTAACGTTGAAGTACATTTATACTTACTT
>LQNK01000049.1:29611-91394 GCA_001586405.1 Phoebis sennae | reverse complement strand
TAAAATTACTTCAAAACTAGAATTACATTTTTTTTTTACCTATTCATCTATGTCATTCAAACATTTCGTGCATCAACTAAACCCAAATGTAGCACACATAAGCTCGTTACCTTTTATAGCCAATTTGACTCGACGAACTCTATCAAGTGTCAGAGGGACAGGATCCATCAAAAGTTTGATGGGCGAAGAGAGCCGCTCCGCGAACAATATCGCCGCCCAGCCATAAGACACGCACAGCCTCCTCCGAGCGCTCCCTTCAGCCACCACATAAGCGCGACTCGACGAATTACGAGTTCTCGTCTCAAAATTTAACAAATCACTAAGCACACTTACGTCACCTTTTAAAACTCTCCGCACGAGCACTTTAAAAACACTGCTTTTCGATTTTTCAATCCCTCGCTTTCTCGTTTGCACGCGCGAAATTTTCCCCGTAAATATATATCGCGAGGAATACACAAGCCGCTTTAGAGAGTCGACATTTTCCAAAACTGAAACGTTGTAGCACGTCGGTAAAAAACTATTCTCAACTTTTATAATAGTATTCCTCTTTTTTACTTTCCCTTTTAGAACGAATTGGGACTGTGAAGGGAAGATTATTAGCAAGGTTATGAATATCGATATTATCAAACGATAAAACTGTGTCATTTTGAATATTTGAAGCATAATATGGTATAAATATAATTAAACATTATTTAAATATATGGTAGCAAAGTTTGTAATGCATGTATCGTATTATCGTTCGCGATCCGTTCGTATAATGATGTGTAAAAGATCCCGGCGCCCGCGCCGCCTGCCGTTTCGATCGTAACTGAAGGCTTTATCTGTGTCGCTGCAACTTTAAGCCTGTTTTTGTTATGTTAATTTTTTAAGCTCCACACTACGCATCGAAACGTATATTGAAGATCGATTACCTAGTAGTTTATTTACTAAAATAAAATTTGCATTTTACACGCTCAATGTATTATGGTTATTTCTGTTCAATAATATAATTCTTTATACAAAAGAAAGTTCATTTGCACATAATTTTCATCTCATTATAAAGTGATTTAGAGGGAAATAAAGAACTAGTGAAAGAGACAGTTATTGGAAAACTGTAAGTGACAAGCACTCAGTCAGTGCAAAGTTATAACGTGTGTGAACACAGTATGTATTTTAAAGGCTTGTTCGAAGCTTTTAAAAAGTAGAGACTAAACAGCGCGCGACGACGCTTTGTTCACTAAATTGCACGCACATACATCATCGTATTTTACTGACGACAGGCCTATTAAACTTTTGTAAACACTGTGAAACAACTGAATATTTTGATGACTAACTTTTAAAACCAGCCTGCGCTATTGTGAAATATAACTCACATTCACGACTGGCGATTTGGGACGAAATAATTTAAATCTTATTTTTAGGTATATGAGTGAACATTTTGTAATTTTACAAATTTTCCTTATTAATTGAAAAATGTTTGTAGTTAAAAACTTTCCTTTCAGGCCTACCTGATATATACTGCTTTAACAAACTTTACACCTTAACGTAGATAAACAGTACCACAAACTTTCCTCACAACATATTTACAACCGTTATCAGTTTTAATCAAGAATTCTAAAAATAGCGGAAATCGCTCTGTTATTTATTCTGAAATAAGCGAGCCAAGCGTTGCCTTTGTATGAACGTAGTAGTGCGTTTGAAGAAATTCCTTTGTGCAGCGCTTAAATTGCTTAAAGATAACCTCGTAGTGTGATGTATGTATCTTTGCACGTGTAACTGAGAGCGTAGGCGAACAAGTAGGCCGATACATAAGCTTAGGGACCAACTGTGGCAGCTTAAATGCAAACCTGCCCTACTCGCTAATGAACAAAAGTAGAGTGACAACTTCGGTAAAAAAAAAAACATATTTAATTATTTTTGTAAAATTTAAGATATTGTTTTTACCAATTTTGGTGGGCAAAATATTGAATTCCTTTGAGATTTTTCTTTGATAGGTATTATGTTAAATTGCTTCGTTATGATTAACTATCCTTTGTCTTGTCTTGTTATCTTGGTCCGTAAGTTAAATTGTATCAACATTAACCTAGCATTCTTAACAAAAGGTGAGACAAATTTGTATGTTCCAAAATATGTTAACAAAATACAATTTATAACGCTGTTGCAAATGATAACTTCTACAAAATCAATACACATTAACCTGAACGCTAGGTCAATATTGAACAGAAAAGGGTAAAAAACATCTGACTGCAGGTTGAAGTATCGTTCAAAGCTGTCCCAATTTCACGGCGCCTCAAGGGAGGCATTTAAACAAGAACCGCTTTTAACGCCACCAACGGATGACTAGCCATTGCTGAATTCCCTCAAGAGAAGCTTGACATTTTTGTCAAATAAAGCCCTTTAAACAAATTCACATTGTTATCAAGACTTATGGACTATGTCGCTATTATTTAATTTAATGACGGTATATATTTTGTTCACTTGTAACCAAATGAAAATATGTATAGTATCTGGCTTATATTTATCGGCAATCCTGCATAATTATTATAAATACATTCATACATGCTGAGGCATTTGTCCGATTGCCCCATACACATTCTAGCTTTAATACTTCTTTCAAGAGTGGAATTTCACAATAAATTCCTACCCAAGATGATTCCCTTATATTCTTGAATCTAAATTTAAAAGGATCTCGTTTGATAACATAATCAACACAGAAGAGAAACGAAGAAAAGCCATTAAAACTAGCCAATGTGACGCAGAAATGCAAATTAGAGAAAAATGTACGATTTAGCTCTGCGGGATAAATTCCGTCTGCTTTTCCTCGCGGTTCCTTTCTCGTATCAATTAATATAATTCTAATGCGATTATTTTAAGAGCTCTATTGTGTCCCAACTTCAGTTCAGGTATTCAGGTGTAATTTTAGTGGATAGTTGTTTGAACGAAAATACGTTTTGACGAATCAATTCATGAATAAGCTTGGGCAAATATTTAGATAGCGGGAGCGCTTGCAAAATTTCTCGTACAGCGTAAGGATGGGTCAACTTCGGTGAAGCATCGGAATGCAATTCGAGCATAGCTGCGGCAGACAGCGGTCGATAATTGCATTTTGTGGTCGCGGAACGCTCTACTTGGCGGGCAACACGCGCAATCGAATGAATCTCAAATAAACTTCAGTTTCCTTCAGAATCCGTTAAACAATGGGTGGGACGGAGCTAAGACATTGAGGAAATACGATATAGCGTGGGCATTCCTACTCTTTTAAATAATATTATGACGTAAACCTTTGAAATTATTAAAAGGAAATAGAACAATAATAAGTACTAATAAGTACTCAGTAAAACTGTATATTTTGTGTATCCCAACCAAATTTCGAAATTTGACTATTGAAATTTCTTATTGCAAGAATTTTGATTTATTTTCTTAACGCATTTTGCATAAATGTTATAGTTTAGTTTCCTTGTGAAGAATCTCCGAAGAGACCTCCCGATGAACTAACAGAGTGTATTTTATGAACCGGAAATTAAATAAGATCATCCTGAACGGTGAATACTAAAGCAATAAAGTTACCAGATTTTATATGATAATACCGTTCATGTTATTTTTTATAATTCATTTTACGTTAAACGTTGGCTGATTATGATCTGTTTTTGACACATAGTAATAATAATTAATAGAAAGGACTGCTATGGATTTCCTTTTACATAAATATGTCCTTTTTTAATTATTTCCAATTGAAATATTTACTTAAATATAAAGATAGGAAAATAGAATCACATTTACAGAACTTCAAAAATAGAATCAAATCAAAATACGTTCTAGCAAAAATATAAGCGTATAAAAATAAAGGTAAAAGGAAAAGTGATAAGTAATTCTGTACAATGTTATCGATAGTTTCACGTCAGCTGGAATCGAGACTGCGACGACACACAAGAGAAATGTCCGACAAATTGCTATTCGCGAATGCATTTGATGACGACGCTGAATACACGACGCCATTTTTTATGTACTGAAAATATTTGATTGCAGTGAGTGCGATTTTGTCGATCGAATATTTAATTTATATTTTAATGCTTAGCGTATTTTTAAGCTGTATAACCACAAAGAAGTAGTTAAGCACACAAGAACTCAAAAGATATTAAATATTATTCTAATTTTCTGAAAAGTAATGTTTAAATAAATAAAAACTTTATCAGTTATGTGAAAAGCAATTTCAAATTAGATGATATTTGATGAATCAACATCACACTAACGATTAAATTACAAATCAAGTTATTTTGCTTCTCTCTCGTGAGTACTTCAGCAGAATTCAATAACATTAAATGTAATTGGAATAATATCATACTGGATTATAAAGGTTGAATGTGCAACTTACATACAGTTTGAATCAGTCAATTTTAAATGATAATTCGTAAAATTTATATTATATATTAATATAATATACTAATTTCGTATGCATCTTGTATTTAATTATCAACACTTACCTTCGTTTACATATTTTGAAATTACAATTGTAAAAAAAACTTTATAATATAAATTTAGGATTGTATTCATAAGTATAATTAGAATTTAAGTATTAAATAGTGCATGTTGCACGAACTAATAATACCGCAGAAGGCGTTTACCATATGTTTAATGCATATTACTCCCTAAGCAATTAAACGGAGAACTTTAGTTAGTTTATGTTTTGAATTTCCCGCGTAACCAATATTAAGACCAAAACAAGAACACTCCGTATATCGTCTGACTTAACAACCTACGTGCAGTTCAGAAATACGTCGTCGTATTTTTCATCTTGTACTCACAACTGTCATAAACGCAGTAATGATACGAAAATATGATTGCAAAATAACCAACGACGCTTACGTTTTTTTGCATACAATTTTTATGGAACATGTATTTCATGTATCGAGATCATCATTTACGGGATTATTTTTGCATATATTTCTATAAATATTTTGCAACCGATTTAAAAATTAAAAGAAGTGCCCACATGCAAATAAACTATGTTGAAATAAAAATAGTAAACAGTATCACAAATATATTATTATTTGAAAGTAATATTACGAAAAATAAAATAACAATAATTTATAATCGTTCAAAAATGGTATATACTCGATATTTATTTATCTGCTAAATTGTATAATTAAGTTTAATTATGTTATGTTTATTGTCACAGAGTGAAGGTTCACTCTGCATTGAATAAAAACAATCATATTATAATACTTGTAGGCTTCCTTTAATAAACGACTGTACCTTAAAATACATCTCGACATATACATTGTGTGTAATATAGGCCTTTACCAGAATTTAATGTCGCCTTTGTCTTGAAAAAACCTTCTGTCTGAGACGAGGGACATTCCAATCTCAGTTATATTTCACCCACCTTAACAATCCTTTGACTACTCATTTGAAATAAAATTTGCTGATACCGCACAAAAGATTGTGTAAGAACGCTAAAAATACAATATGCAACTATTTAAGAAAGCTATAAATACTTCAATATAACAATTAATTTCTTGATAGCTGTAGCTAAAAACATCTCAACTAAGTAACTAGTTTAAAGTCTATTATTGCATCTAAGGTAAACAATAGATCACTTGCACAACCGGATAATTTCGACCTAATTGTATTTCACATTTGTCCTTTTTTAGTCCAAGTTCGTTTTTAATTTCAAAAAGGTCCCTTAAATTAATTTTCGATAAATATTGTCTACACTTAGACAGTAGAAAATTACATTTTCTTCTCGTGGAGATCAAACCAACACCCTCCGGCGCAATAGAACATTGCTGTATCCACTGAGCCAAACGGGTCGTCATATATGCTATGCTTCAATATTTGCGTCTAGGTGCAAAATTATAACGATTGACCGCGCTAAGGTCGCTCAAGCGAGGGCGACGCCTGTGGCACGTCGCGCTCAGTCGGGTGGTCTGCACCCACTCAACAACAATTCTACCGAAGCCGTCATCTACTGGGATAAGCGCCTCATTATTCACTAAAAGCCCACGGCGTGCCCGGCTCATAATTGGCTTTGTTTCTTTGCCTTTCACTTTGTCCTTTTCAACATGACCCCTCTTTTAGATTTCCCCTGGTACCTCAATATTTTTCTATACAACACGATACCTATGAACGCCAGTCATATATTACAAATACTAATTTTAGCAGATAAACAGAACACAATTCGTAGACACGCTAATAAAGTGAACGTAGCCAAGAAATATGATGGTATTGTCCGTTGTCAAAGTCAACAGTTTCAGGTTTTATTGAGCGTGGGAGAAACCGCCAGTGGGGCTATTTGGTACGTTGCATAAATAAATAGTTGCGACGCCCGCGACCGTCACAATAACTTCCAAAAGTGAAATACGATGTAGTACGTCGAGATACTATCGTAGTAAGAATAGGGTTGTAAATAAGGTATACGAAAACTAGTTACGTCCTCGTGCAATAAAGTACCTTCTCGGTGTATTCCTTAAACTTGTATTTGTATCTTAAATCAAACAGACTTCTTGATCTTTCCAAGTATGAGTTAAAGTTGTTGCGAAAAAATATTTAAAGAAGTAAAAAAATCATACCTATTTGTTTTTATCAATAAGCATTACCCTTAATAAAAAATAACTAACTTTTCGTTTTACTCATAGCTACGATATCAATATTTCCATAACTTGTATAAGAAACTATTATAGAACAACTTCACCTTCGATTGCTGTTGTATATAATTTTATTAAGACAAACATAATTTCGATATCAATTTCTAATCAAATAAGCGAAAGCATAATAAATTTATCATAGCAGTTTCTAATCTAAAGTTGCATGTAGCCCCCACGTATCTGGCCCATTCCTCACTCCTCCGGTACAGTTATTGCTGTACTCAGTTATGGTGTAATTAATTGTTACTCCGGAAGATATCCTTTAATTATAACTTATCCAGTAGCTGCTTCCTGCTGACATTCGATTGGAGTTGTGACGTGTAAAATCATTAATTGAATCGTCATCGAAGTATCAAGAATAGTTTACAATCTAATGTTACTCATATGAATCACCCGATATGACTCATCTGCTTACTCCTCTGAGAAATATTATTAACTTCCAAAAAACAATATTTATGCATATAACTACTTAATAGGCTCGTGCATATTAAGGTCATCCATCAATCAAATACCCCACGTAAAAAGATTCTGATATAATAATAAAAAGTAAAATTTATAAACTATACATATACTTGATGGCGACTGGCAATTGTTTCTACCTATCTTGTTTTACGTCAATTAAAATTTATTAGTAAGACTAAACAGTTACAAAATCAAGCTCATTCATAATACACATTCGAGAGTAATTTAAAAAATAGAATAGCCGAAATATTTTGGTCATGATCGTTTGTGTCAGAAGTGCTCGTTATAGCGAGCCCCGCGGCGCGAGGACTCCGACACCAACTTATCTTACGTTTATATATTATATTTGTACGACTTTCGACCTTACTTGCGAGTGTACAGTGACAGCGCAGTTTCATTTAAAATTGCAATTTCCAGCTCCTTCCTCATTACGTTTGCCAATGTTACCACCGCGATATCGCAGACAAGTCAAGTACACGAATATCACTAAAACATTTTACATGACACAAAAATCCCTGTATTCCGAAAATTATACTTAAATTTTAAATGAATATAGCAGGTGACATAAGTTTATTTAGTATTTTAGTATTACTAAATACCTTTCTTCATCAAGTTACCTTCCAACTGTCCACTTCCACAATTCGAGTCAATTGATAAATGAACAAGATCCATTTATATTGATATTACCTGAAACAAATATAATATAACAATTATCAATCTTCCTTTATATTTCAAAAACAAATTAATTTGTCGAATACAAATCTGGCCTCTAAAAATTATATTAACTATACGGTTCAACAAAAATACCAAAAAGACAAATTCCATTGAAATCGTAAATGGAAAAGCTCTACTATACAATTTAATTCCATTACTACTAGACCATGGCCGTCGAGGGAACAAAAGCAAGTCTAATCCATTAAATAATACATTCACCATTTTATAAGCACTACACTGGCATAATAACAAAGCAGACTTATTATTTTATATATGTTTTATATTCTAAGATAATAGTTTATTTAACGAAATGTAGGTTTATCAAAGTAATTTTGAAATCATATCTTTAATAATATAGAGGTATTTTGTTAATTTTCATGTTCCGTCATTTAATATTTACTCCACATTTGCCTGAACTACAAATTACCAATACCCAGACGTACTATTATCATTAAGTTCGGTTCATTTAATAGCCTCTAGTTTGAACTAGTAACATTATTTCAGTTTTTTTTTGTCAAAATACGTATACCTTAAGCAAAAACAAGTATTTTACATATTATTAAAAATTATAAACAATCCTAAAATTCACCAAGAAGCACCAACTCCCACTGTACTCACATACTAAAATTTGCCATGAAGCCTCAAAATGCGCAAGAGATAATATTCTAATAATTCCATACAGCTCTCGAAAACGACAAGTTTTTAAACCAATATTATTCTAGTTAAAATCTACCATCGCACGTCCCATCGGCGGTCAACTCGAATCTACAAAACAATGACTCCAGGACCTTAAGGATCTTAAGATAACAAAAACAAATAAGATGTAAGCGGAACACGGTCACGAGCTCACGTAATCCAAACAGATAGATCTTACTGTCAACTGCGTTGTCGCCGGGGAGTGCCGGGCCCGCTACAGTAAACCATGCACTGTACTAAAATAAAACACCTCTAAGTGACACCTATGAATCATCACTTTTAATAACAATGGAGTCCAGGATTTGTTACTTCATAGTCACGAAATGGCTACGCGTGGGACGCTCTCACTAATCACTAGCCTTTGAAATGAATTATAGAAACGATATCACAAATAACTCGAAGGTGTATTGATTTTTTGCTCAGTATTTTTCTCTAAATCTCTATTATATTGAGTTATCTTAAAGACGTAATTTTCTTGAAGTGGGGCTCACGAATTTAATAGCCTGTGCGCAATACTTCAACAAGAGTCAAGTGGTAGACACTTATATTACGTATTAACTAATGCGTAAATAAATAAGAGGATATTTTAAATGTAGACATATATAACTAGTGGATAACTCTCCGAGCTAGACCTCGCGTTGTAATGTATAAACCAAGATCTTTCATTTGACTCGTAGTTCCTGAGATTAGCGCGTTCAAACATAAAAAAATAAACAGATTTTTATGGTTGACCAAGTAAGACGAAGTCTCAGAGCCGTGATAGCCTCGTAAGTATATGTTTGTATGTAAGTATGAAAAGTTTTCCGACTATATCTGAAGTATCGTTTATCCGATAGGTTAGTTAGTATAGGATTTACTTCCGTGTGAATAGCGATAAATTAATCTTTAACAGGTGTCCTGAAAACTGTATTTTATAGAGTAGAGCGAGCCAAATTGAGCCATTGAGATAATCATATTGCATTAGCATTCATTACGTTTGCATAAGCCG
This sequence comes from Phoebis sennae, assembly GCA_001586405.1. Taxonomy (NCBI): domain Eukaryota; kingdom Metazoa; phylum Arthropoda; class Insecta; order Lepidoptera; family Pieridae; genus Phoebis; species Phoebis sennae. The sequence continues at coordinate 81,911 of LQNK01000049.1, read as the reverse complement.
ATGTGTCGTGACCAAGACATAACTCGCGGCTCGTGGGTGCTCTCTGTAACAATGTGTGGGTAACTCGTACTTTATCCTGTGCCGTAACAGCCCTGCTTTAATAATGCGATTATTTTAACAGGATACTTATGATTTAATTACTGTAGATCTCTCATGCTCATGGAAATCCAATTATATATTTTTTATTAGATCATGACAATTTTATTGGTCCTATTGCCACCCTCTGCCTCTAATAATTATAATATACATAACATTCTATGATGAGTCAGATTGAAAACAAATTAAAACAATAAGTTTATAGTTCGAAAATTATACAATAACTGAAACTTAAAGAATATAATGTATGTCCAATATGAATTGAACATTCCCGAAATCATTAATTCCATTGATTTACCAGTCGTATAGTTAATATTAATGTACAATCTTCACTAATTAAATGAGATTAACGATCGTTTATAAAATTTTAATTACGTATCGCTATGGGTGATGACGACTTGAAATTAATAAAATGATTTTTCCCAACATCACGTTGATTACATAAGAGTTAATGAAGGCAATGTTGTACGTTCTCGTGGTTTCTCATAGTTAAATAAACATGGGCTTTTATTGGAACTGATAAAACAGCGCTGTTAATCCATTAACAGTTAATGCTACCGTATTCCTCTTTAAGTCATTAATAATCAATGTCCTTTGTTGGAAAAAGCTCTCTATTTCTAATTGTATGAATAAAAGGTAACATAATTGACAACATTGTATGGTCAATGAAATAATTAAGGTTGGTGAAATTAGACTAAAAAATTGGGCGACTTTTTGCCTAATTAGTATTGAAACATATTATTAGATAGTTTAAGATTTATATAGAATTGGTAACAAACCTAACAAAGCGACTCAAAACCTATAGGGTTGCATAAAAAACAAAATGAAAAAGTTGCAGTTTGCAGAAAACACCGTTACATTAATATTCAACTCTTTACAGTGTTGTCGAATTAGCATAAGATTGGCCTACAAAACCAAACCACGTATTCATAAATCGACACCCTAATTCTCTTTCAATCTGCACAACTTAAGATAATTTTGCTTCATCACGTCCTTGCCAGAGCAAGCATCTAAATACATCAGTCTCAAAGGTATGAACCACCGCGGTTGAATGCTAACGAAAACCATGACTCCACAAATTCTACTCCATTTATGTTGAATTTTAATACATTATCATAACCATTTACATAGTAAACCGACCGGTACGATAAATGCAGCTTTCTTATTGAACCTAATTATTGGTCTTTGTGTTTAAATTCAGAGGGTTTTTATTTAAATCAAGTCACGTACGCGTCGGCGTGAGAACAATGAGGGTAAAAAGTATTAAGTTGTTAGCGCAACATAAATATATGTGGGTACGGTAATTGCGTTCAACGCTTTTTATTTTTCATGTTTTCTTTCAGATGCTAAAAATAAGTTTTGTATTTGTGTAAATAGCGTTATGGAGACATTGTTTAAGGACTTGACTTTTCTTCATAAAATTCATATAAATAGAGGTAATAACAATATTGAAATATTATTATTGACAGAGTGAAGCGAGTCGAGATGGCAAGACGGTTGTATGTTATATATGTTTGTATATATGTATGAAAGTAGTATTGTGTATCGAATTTTGATTACATTTCATAAGCAATAGTTTAAACAAAAGAATGTCGATTTCTAAGATGAGTGGAATCGGTCTGGGAGTTACGGTGGAGGGAAACGAAGAAGAGGGTGAAATAAACGTTTTTCATATGAATATAGCCGAGTATGATATCAAATGAAAGGTCTTCTAGTTCTAGTTCTAGCTCGGAGCGAGTCATTAGTTTTTATAGATGTTTCAAATATTTGTAACGCATACTGGAAACCCTACTCTTAGTTTTTTCGTTAATGAAATTATTATTTTTTAAATGCAGATATCTGACGCACCCAAATTCTATTCCATTTATACGAGTTTTAAATGCCCGTAAAATATAATTTCACTAATATTCCTAATTCCTGCATTAGGAAATTTTCTCCGAAATATTTTATTTTAAATAAAAACATACACAAAGGGCAGAACTACACATTCACATAAATTTAACCGTGACTCAAGGCGTCACATAAACTTGATTTATCTCTCGTGACGTAAGTTACCTTCCTAACAAATCTTAGTTTACTTCTTTAAAAGACTATCTATGGTTTTATATTAGGAAATAATATTATTTACGACGCTTTCTTATGATAATCTAATTTTATGACTTGATTTGGGATAAATTAATTATTTCCAACATATTAAATCCAATTAATAAAATCAGTCATGAGGAATTCGACGAAAGATGTGAGACGACTCTACAGAAATATAAAATGTTTTTTTCAAGAATGAATAAGTAACATTTGACTTTTGTACAAAGGAAAAATAAATCAAAAGTTTGTATATAAACGTCAATCCGTTTGTTATTCGTCAATTTCCGACTTCCTTACCCGCTTTCAAAACTTTTACCCTTATCTTCATATCTCGAGAATGGAAAATAAAATTGTGCCAAGAAAACAAAACTTTCATTTTCAATCTCGTTTTTTGTCTTCCTATTTATGAAATACATCATAAGGTTATATAAAACAGAAGCTTTCGCCTTCGTCTTTGTCCTTTAGAAAATTTACACCATGTTTCTACAAAATAGCATTTCTACAGTTGACTGCATAAAACTTAACAAAACATTTTTAAGCCATCTTCTTTTCATAAATCTCATCCGGCTCGGCTTCAAGGTTTAATTAAAGAAACCATAATTTTTGAACTTTTGAGGGTTTCTTTCTTTTATAAAAGATAACCAGAAAGAAAATCTGGAATAGGTATGCTTATTTTCAGCTTTTCTTTATTTGTTAATCACATAATATAAGATGGTAACTGTTTGCATCTTATTTCTAATGCGATTGCATGAAATTATTAATCCAGATATATCTTTCATCGATCAAATTACAGATTCAATATACACAACCTATTTATTTTATAACTGAAATATCAATATTATATGATTATAGTGCACATATCTTAGCATATGAAAATATGAACATAAGTTATGAAGACGTGTATTTTATTAAGAATAAACATCAATAAGGTAATGTAGCTCCTGAGAGTCGATATTGAATTCAAAGCCGTCTACTTTGCATTCACATGCCTGCGCGGTACAAAATATGGAAGAAATACAACACTAGCGCCAGGAATTTGAGCTATAAACATCCTGATGGCTTAGTAAATACTGTATATTTAATAAGAAATACAAATTTTACTACCATACTTTCGTGTAACGTGTAATACAAACGTAATTTAATCTACGTTTTAGAAATATTTATGGTAAAACGATTCGGCTACCAATTCCTTCTACTTTTTACAAGTACAGTATGTAGGATACGAGAATCTTAAGAGTAGTTTTTATTATTTGTACTGTGTCTGTTTCATAGAATAATCAATGATCTTCAAAATTGTAAGCTTTATTATTGGAATAAAAATAGGAAAGTCCCGCAGTTGTGTACGTATATTATGTCTATTAAAAATAAATCTAAATCCGATACGATACGATAAGCTAATCATCTATTTGCCCTTGAAGAAAATCGATCAGTAAAACAGATTTAGAAATAGATTCCCATAACTATAAACGAACTCTTTATAAGCAAATGTTGAAATATTTTTCAAGTATCATTTAAAGATCTATTACACGTATCACGATATCACAGCGTATATTGCTTCGGATAAGTCGTATCGCTTGCTCGACAAGGCAGTAGTGTAGTTAATTAATATTATAGCAGTAGTATTCAGTGTACGGTTGGTATGGAGGATGAATATTCATGCTATTATCGTTTGTAAGACCAAGATACAATCTCTATATCGACGTTTTGTCACTGCTCCGAACCCGACTTATACGCCGCTTGTAAATCAATAATACTACGTCTTTACTCTAACAGTTATGCTAAAATATTCTATTAAAATTGCCGTATAAATAAGCTTAATCGCTTAGTTGCCAAGTATGGCTACTGTATTGAATTATTCATTTACAATATGAATTTCAACAATCCAAATATAACCGAATTATTAAAAACTTGCCTCTTATATATCGCACTTGAGACAAGTTTAACTCTTCTTTATATTTTATATAAACAGTTTCTCCAATCGATGAAACAAATAGCTGATAGCACTAGGATAATCAACAAAGAGAAGAAAACTAACGCTGAAGAAAATGTGCTGCCATCACTCCAACTCCCCAGACGAAATACACAGCACTTAAAAATTTACTGCTACAACTTTCTGTGGAAATTCAACTTTCTCTGAAAAAGTTAACTCAAAAGTAACCTGTATCATACAATATAATACACATTTTGATAAATAACAACTTCATACTAGAGTCATGGATATAATAAAATCGTAAGGACATTAAATCCAAGTAAGATAAATTATTTGAGTATACATAAATACTGCTTGACACTTGCATAATGACATTAACAGGTAAGATTGAGATCACTTAGCAATGATCACAATTTTAATTATTATTCGTTTTATTACGCAATATATCGCACCCGTGGCTGCAATAAAAATCATATAAAATAAAGCCGCCACCGAAGATATACAGAGATAATATAAACGCTATTTATTATAACGCCTTTGCCGCCCCCAAGCTGTTAATATCTGCATTGAACTTAACTAGGTTCTAGCACTAAATGTGAAGGTGAGATAAATTACATGTTTATGTGTGCGAATAACATAATGCTGCTGTCTTTACTTTAAATGAGATCAATTTGTTTTTAAAATAACAGTGCTATTTGCTATATTATGCTAAAATATTTACAGAGCTCGCACAGACTTAGAATATATACCGATCACTGCCGCCAACTGTGTCCAAAAATAACAATAAATACGACGCCTTTAAAGTTTCAAAAGTTATTAAATTTCTTTAAAATTAAAAATGAAACGTTCTTAGTATTTTATACTATTTTTTTCAACATTATAAACGAAACGCAATTAATTTAATATGTTTTTTTAATTTAATCAGTATCATTTAAAATAAGTGATTTTACGCTTATTCACATCAAAACTTCACAGCCATTTTTCCTATTTATTCTGCAACTGAAACATTTCCTTTAAACATTTATAGGATAAAAGAAATTTCGCGAACGAAAACAATCATGTAATGCACGATGAATGCAGTTACTTGAATATGCATTAAATGAACGTCTCGGTACTTTTCAGAATAACAAAACGGAAACTTAGCATTCTTTCGAGTTCGTTCAATTTTTTACTACAGTCCTGTGCTTGCTGTGCAACTATTGACAACGAAGTGCTTACGAAAGGATTGTTCGAGTGGCTTGCGGTATTTCTGTTATTTCCCAAAAAACATCTTTTTAGGTTATGGTTATCTTTTTTTATTAAAACTGTACTAAATTTCATACACCAGTCATATAAAAATTAGCGACAACGAAAAAAAGACACAGTGAAATAAGGAAATTTCACTAAATTCATACAATATAGCTGAATTTTGGTTAATTGAGATGTCTTCATTCAAAACATAGATTGTCCTCAAAACTATTCAACAAATAAATTTTTAAACAATCCCAAATTAAGAGTAGGCATCGTAATTTATTGATTGGATCCAATAATAATGTATCAAACCAGCATACGATTTAACTTTAATCATGCCCGTGATCTATGATGATCTAAAAATTCAAACGATTCATTAGACCGCTCTTAATAGATGTTTTCTTCATTAGATACGGTTCAATCATTAATAAGGTAAAGGTGAAATTACACTAAAGCGAGGATACGATCATTAGGCTAATGACGCTAATGTAAATAGTAATGCGATGTTACAGCCACTAACTCATTAGAACAAACGGTTCAATATTTACAATCAAACGTTAATTTAATTCCATTGTGGTAGATTTATTATTAGACAAACCACCAATATAGATTTTGAAACCCTATTATATTGTATTGATAAAAATATTTTCAAATGGATATAAGCAGTATTTTCATCTATGTTTTTGTCTAAGATAGATTTTATTCCATTCCTCTCCCATTCTGTTCTACTCCTTTCCCAATTTCCCTTCATTAATTATCTCTTATCCCCTCTCCTTTCTTCAAGCCAACAAGGCATCTACGACGCTTTGACGTTGTAGATGTTCATGGGCTGCTGTCAGTTACTTACCGAACCGCATGCTCCGCTTACCCGTTGTAGCAAAAAAGGAAAAAAAGATAAGTTACTTCCTTTTTATAAGAAGGGTTGAAAAACTTATATGGCTACAATATCTCAAAAAACGAGTTACTTAACGTTGAAAAACGCCGTCCATAGCGTTTTATGCAACGTTCGACTAAATAGAAATTATTATTTGTTTCAAAGATTATAACATAGGTGCATTCAGCCGTTCTTGTTAAGTATAAATTACATTATCCTTAAATCTAATCGCTTATGGCAAAATAATTGGTTAATGCTATTAAGAATAATTCTTATAACTTTTATATCATTTTTACAATTAACAAAATATAAACCTTAGCTTTACAGTTTATTCAATAATAATCTATTACCAAAATAATAGATTTTACTGCGTCATTAAGTTCGTTGCGTGACGCCTACATTTAAGAATGGTGCAAACTTTACAACGTCCAAAGTATAATGGTATTAATATGGTGTTTTAAACTGAGTTATAATGTTATAGTACAGTACTACAGTGCCACAGTGTATCGGAACGTTTATAGCCCCATAACACGGACGTGTTTGAGATTCCAATCATTATACAATTAACAAAACATTTTCTATGAGGCTAACGAATTGAAACTGAAAAAGCATGTTTAATGTTGAGCATTTAACGATATAGTTTTGTGTAAGCATAGTAGTAGTACAAGTAGCTTAGGACTAGGTTAATCCCGGAAATCCCACGCGAACGGGCTATATATGCGGGTAAAACCACGAGGCACAGGTAGTATATGATAATAAATAACTACAGTGGAAGCTTATGGCAATAACTATTTATTAATAATTAAATATCGCTAAAGATTAAATGAGATAATTATAATTGAGAAATCAGCACCTAATATCTCTCTAATTACACAAAAATTATCGATCAAGAAGTTATTTCGGTAATGAGGCTAAAGTCGTCTTCGTTGTCTAGTTTTGGGTAAGGATAGTTGCTTAAATATTAAGTTGAGACGTAGTTTTAAGTTTGCGTGTCGGATTATTATTATTCACAAAGGAATGGAAGTAGGCTGAAAGCCACATGCCCACATCACTTAGACGTGAACCTTTTACTCATACTCCTAAAACGTATCTTTCTAGCTTTAGGGAAATATACTGTGGCTGGGTATATTGATGTTATTATACCGGGCCATAGATTATACAACGTCTAGATGTACCATTTTAATACTGTCTTCTATTAAGTCTTATATTGAGGTCCAATTATCAAGCTTAATTCCTAATTAAGTGTGAGGTACGTTAATGTATTGTATTTACAGATAGACCAGCAGCGATCGCAGAGGGTCTCATTTAGCCGGGTGATTTACGAGTTCACACATCGGATCCAATCTCACTTAGCAATGATTTATGCCCAGCTCCCTCTGCTGAGTTAAGCGTATTATCGGGCCGCATGCCCTATCAACTTTGTAAACGATTAATACATTAGCTCAATACACTGGTTCCCAAGACGGGACTGCAGCATTATTCCGATCCCAGCATGTCAATGGAATTGGGTCGTTAATTCATGCTTTGTACGAATTAGAAGTGATTCGATTATTTATATTACGTGGAATGATATGACCACGATGGTGTAGACGTAAGGCAACGGCTAGATACATGTCTGATATAGAGAAAACAAATAAAATTCTCTTTTGACTTGACTTTAGACTTTTCAAATAGATGGGAACCAAAAGAGAGAACGCGACTAAATATTCTGACATCTATACATATAACTAAATTTGAAGAATGAAAGTTCTAGACAAAGATATTTAGATTAGCGGGGATGAAAGAACATCAATATAGAACCCAAAAATGTGGCTAAATGTTTTTTGAATGATTTTCTGAATTGTTTCGAATGCGGTTTTCACAGATGTATTTATCTTATTTCAACTTAAAATCTGGTGTATAAAAAATCGAATCCCGGAATTCCCACGGGATCAGATGTTGATATAAATTTGAACGACGGAATGTCATAGTACAAGATACGAATCGTTTTCATTGCCGAACGATTATAATCAACCAATCGCAACCAAGTTTTGGAAGGTTTACTTTTGTAGGCTTAATAGGATATTGTAGTGTAAAACAACTCGTTTTATTTTCATAGTAATTGGGCAATAATCCAAACAAAAGTCTCAGGCAATCTTTACAGAATATACATGGTCTTATACAGTATATTCTATGGAAGGATCTTCGACTCTCTATGTGCGCCTTACACGCAATACCAACCCGAAGACGAATTTGAAGGCTGCTAAAATATTGAACTCATTTATCTTTCAACACGACTGCGTAACTAGGCGAGGTAATTACGTACAGTATTGTTTACTCTTGCTCATACTGAGAGCCTTTGACAGGATCTTAATTCAGCATGAAGTTAAAATAACATCTAATAAGAACTGTAACTGAAAATAACTATGGCTCGTTTTATATATTTGGTTATGTATATAGGTTGGTAACTTTTATTTGAAATTATATGTATCGATAAGAACAAATAAACGTCAACTCACATATTAAAATTAAACGCGTTCCGCGTCTAACAATTATCGTCTTCAACAAGATTTCCAATACGACCTGTCACCGGTGGCCTGCATTCAGGGCTTTAACAGTTATGGGGTAATACAAAACAGAGCTACGATGACACCAGAAGAACCTACAGCTTGATCGTGGTAAAGTGGATATCAGTTATAAAATCGAGACTATTTCGCGTTGCAAACTGTCGGCTGATCAATGAGTCTCAATCAGGGTCTGGGTCTTAAACTCTCAATTCAATTCCCTTACTATGAGCACAGATAATATAATACTATACCAGTACTATGAGAATACCTACAGTTATTCAGATTAAATTTTGGAGTCTAGTCAAAACAACAACAATGATTGATGATTTCTGTTATTCAATGTTCAGGATTGTGTCGTATTTTATAAGTTTGTTAAATTACATTCAATCCATTTAGATAGAGATACAATTAAAGCATAACATCTTTATCATTTTAAGTAATTATTCTATGTGGCAATATTTTTAAATTATATAAATATGTCCCACGGCATCATAATACACAATATTTACAGTTTCCATTATCGCTCTGAAGTCGATAGTACTTTTTTTTAATATTGATATATTATGTGTTCATGGTAGGGGTATTGGACTCGCACGCGCTTTGCGATACAATTTAGCAATAGTACACAAAGGTGACAGACGTCTGCCCGGCTCTAACGAGCTGTGAGTACTGGCATTAACAGATTCCAAGATTATGTTTATCTAACATACATTAAAGTTGAATTTCACCGTTGTTTGTAGAAAATAAGCTATTTAGTTAAAGGTCTGTTTGACTTTTTCTTACTAAATATGTGTTAATTTTGCCTGAAAGGGTTTGAATATTATTTCAAATTTATATTTAACGAAAAATCTGTCTAGTATAAATAATTTGTAAAATGTATAAATTTGAAATGAAAATACTTTTTTGTCAACGAGATGACCTGTTTTCGGGTAAGTAAAAATAAGAAAGTGGATTAGAAAACATGAATGATAGAAACTCGAGTTGCATGTATAATACAAAACTCTTAAAAGAAAAGTTAAGCCATACACCCAACTGTGACTATTATTAAGCTAGTAAAATATAAACGATTAAAACTTATGCCACACTAAGAAAAACAACAAAGTACAAATAAAAACAAAATTAAAAGACCTTCCGAAAAATCTTAATAGGCCATCACACACTCAAATGGAAAAACGTTAACGTAAATATTTTAAATCCGTGCGCCTAGTGCCTCATTTACCCGGCAACCACTTGACACATATTGGCGTTTATCTGGTCGAGTTAATTTTCCGGGTCGAGCGAGAAGGGTGAATTCAATCAGAAGCGTCAACCAAAGCAATCTCGAAGCAACGCTACGAGTGTGCATTCAGGCCGCCCGCCGCTGAGTGCCCGGCCGAGTGCCCACAAGGACTCCTCACCTTACCGCACGCGATCTTACTAAACCTCTCACTTGCGTAAATATCCCATTTTATTAACACAATTTTCGTGATTTTACATCAATGCCTATAGTAAAATTGTTTTTATTTAAACCTCTGATTGATTTACTTCAATTCACTGACAATACATCCTATTCAATCCTAATTATAAACGCAAATGTTTGTGAGGATCGATGTATGAATATATCTCTGTTCCTCTTTCATGAAAAAAACTACCGAACCGATTGTAATGAAACTTCATAAACATATAGTAAAGATACAGAATAGCACAAAGGCTGCTTTTAATCCCGGAATTCCCATGGAATCAGAAGTTACCACGAAACCACGTAGCTAGTGAGTAGTGACACATATCGGTGTTAGTCTGGTCGAGTTAATTTTCTTTGTTGGACTCAATCAGAAGCGTCAACCAAAGCAATCTCGAAGCAACGCTACGAGTGTGCATTCAGGCCGCCCGCCGCTGAGTGCCCGGCCGAGTGCCCACAAGGACTCCTCACCTTACCGCACGCGATCTTACTAAACCTCTCACTTGCGTAAATATCTCGTTTTATTAATACCATTTTCGTGATTTTACATTACCCAGTATAGAAAAATAATAAGTAGACTTTTCGATTAATTTACATCAATCACAATCGTACGATACAATACGTAACATGATCTAAATCTTGGCTGGCGTAAACACCCCGTTCTAGTTTCTCTAATAAGAGATTTGATATTTTTATATTACCACTGAACTGAAATCCTCTTTTGATGTCCAATTGTGTAAAATTTATTTTGGAACCATATTAGCATGCTATAACAAACAATATCAAATAATGCTTAAAATTACAAACATCCTAATGAATGAATCCTACATTTGAGGATAAGTAATAGGTCATATCAGAACCTTAAGTGTACCAACAATTTTTCAAACTAATCCACGTAATTACTGTGTACTCGTAGTATAAATTAAGTAAAACAGACAACGCAAAACTCACCTTCTTAAACGTCACCGGAAGGTATATGGTTCAGTATAGTTCACTATAATATGAATAACTTCGCTTCATTTCCATTAACTCTTAATAAAATGACAGCGACTTTTTACAATTGCTATATTAAACTCTAACCGAGTTTTTTATGTTTAACTTATCAAAGAATGATTTACCTTTAAGTTTAAGTAAAGTCTTAAATTCGCGAAAGGATTGAGTATTGTTTCGTATTGTTTAGTCTTCAATTTTGTTAAATCGGGGGTTGCGTCATAATAATAAAATATTGTGAATATAAGCAGCCACCGTTTACTCGAGTCGAGAGCTGCGGGCTCCCATTTAAGTGAAACGGACAGATCACTTAACCTTACTCTTATATTTGAAGAAAAGGTGAATCGTTGAACCCACTTTACCGCCTTATTAACCATTCAGCCAATATTTGATTCTAAATATGTTCATGAATTATAATTTAAACGTTATTAGTATACTTAAAAATAAACTACGATGAAAATGTTGTTCGTAACTGTACTACTTAAATTAATCGATAGCTAATTATTGGACGAGGAAATCAACGATCATCTTACTCGTCAGCAAGACATACTTTATATTTTAATAATTTGTTGTAAGAAAATAAAATTGTCCCCATATTCAAATAGTAAAACTATACAGCTTAATAAAATTGACTTTATACTTGTAACCATATTCGCTCGCCGCGGACCACCTACGAACACTTGGTTTTATTATCTTAACTGAGTCGATGCTCTGGGAATGGCCGAAACAAAAATACGAGACGGTCACGTGCTACGTCTACAAAATTGTTGATTATGACAACAAAGTTGGGAACTTTAAAAAATGATAGCTTCACAGCAAAAGTTTACGGATGAAGTATGCGAACATAATTTTATATAAAAATTGCGCTGCACAATTTGAGTATACATTTTTTTTATAATGTGTGCAGCGGGTCTGTGATATACGTTGCGGGAAATTTCATTAAATTTAAAAATTCAGGGTGGAAATCCGTTTTTAAAGTTGGGAATATATTTTTTAATCGCATTTCACTCGATATATAACCTAGTTTTATGAAATCTTCTCGTTTAGAATAAAATGTTGTGCGCACTATCAATAAATTAATTCAAAGATCATAATACAAAACAGCTATTGCGTATGTACATTTAAATGAACGCTAATGAGCGGCGTTATTCGCGCGATCAGAAAGGCAGTGTCCGCAGCAGTATCAATTTCACACATGGAGATTTTACGGTGTAAGAGTAATATATTCAATTCGTTCGTAACGGCCCGGATTCGGCCAGCTTTACGAGACGGTTTAAAGCTAACTAATTTGGTTAATGATCAAAATTTGTGCCAGAAACGTTCGCTAGTACTAATATATGGAACTGACTCGTCGGATTTCAGTTGGAAATGGGTTTAAACGTTTTGCACGTTAGGCTCATTAATCTTGTCCGTTTTATCTTTGAGAATGCGATGCTGTTTTATAACGTTATCCATTTAATGTATCACATCATCAAGAATTCACTGAACCGACAATGATGTAACATTTACGAAGCATCCCACACTGGAAGATTCTTAAAGTTCTTAAAGGAATATTTGGCACTTACCAACTTATACAAAATTTTATAAGGAATGAATGATGATTTCACACGTTAAAATTGTCATCGTTCATTCGAAGCATAAACAACTTAAGTTGTTTGATATTTGACTGCATATACGTTATTAACCATCGTAGAAAAGATGATATAAAATAAACATGTATGTTTTATCATATTATATATGTTCGTTTGGGAGGCAGAGTAATGTTATGCACATAAAATTAATCATAACCTAATAGAAACCTTCTAAACTAATCCATTAAAACCTAGTTCCGTATTCAAGAGTGTTTCTGCTCTTAATATGTATTAATTATTAATTATAACAGTTTGTTGGGCTAAAGCCTTTTAGGTCCATTATTTGTATGTAAATATTTGTACGGTTAATCCGTAATATACATTTAATAATAAACAGTATTATCGGAATTATAAATATGTATTTAGTTTTTTTCAATTACAAAACAATATATATAACACTGTCATTCAAGAATAATAATTTTTATATTATTAAATAAATGATTTTATAATATAAAGATTCATTATTATTATATACATTATACAATTACCCTTTGTCATTTGCATTGTAAAGCGAGACCTCGTAACAAGTCCTCTGCAGTTTAAGTTCTATATCAATCAAAGAAGTTTCAACTCTTTTGTAAGTTTCATTGGATACAATTGTGGAAGTTAAGTAAGTTCCGATGCATAAAGTTCGAGTACAGTTCTGGCCACGAAAATGGCACATCGGATAGAAAGAACAGGAAACTGCATAATGCACTACAGAATTGCTTCTTGTATTTTCTTACAATTTATACTCGAGCTACATGCAGGGAAATTTTACAAATATACTAAAAAATTAGTTCAATCATACAAAATACATGTACGTTTCAAGAGAGCTTATAAAAAGCTAATTGAAAAATAAACAATTTGAATTTTAATCTTTATCAAAACAATCAATCGATTAAAATTTAATATAATCTTGCATAGATCTGAATGGTCCTCAAACTTAATAGGTCACCGACTCGCTACGAGCTTCCACAAATAGCTACTTCAGCACAACAAATAGCTACGCGACTAAATATTAATAAAGCAAGCAACATCTTATTTACTTCGCCGCAGATATTTATACTAAAGCTACTAAATGCATAACTTAAAGCAGATGAAATATAGAGATAAATAATAATTCGTCAACACTTTTAATTTAACACTTCTTTTTATATTAGCTTCTGTCTCCCGCCTTCACAGACTTTAAATTCGAATTAAATGTATCCTATATTAGATGATAGGTAATAATAGGCCTATCTGTGTACGTTATTTCATCAAAATACGTCCAGTGATTCAAAGTCACAGTCGTTCAAACATAGGAACTTACATATTTATAATTTTAGTAGAAATTACAATATTCTAATCAGAATTATGAATTTCCACTTTAAGTTAATTAATAAGATTACTTTCGCGGAAAAAAAATAACCTATACTCTATATTCGTATACAAAAATCACTTACATCATTGTCCGAATTGCTTATCTTTCCTTAAAGGTCTTCCAGAAGAGAAGTATAACTTCTAATATATAAAAATGAGATAGAATGCCGCATTTATCGCCTTTCCAATAATGTATTAAGAATCCGGTATTGATGTATTTATTTGTCAAACAAAAGCCGCTTGCACACTTGAATGTGTACGTCGTCTTTATGACCCTCTGTTCATTGACTAATTTGTTTCATAATATTTCGCACAACTATTTTCTATACATTCCTTCGCCAGTCTACGTGTTTATTATTTTATTTCGTAATAGAATGCATCGAACATGCAAGATAGCAATAAAATATTTATAGTGCTGAATTTTATTTCTATTTATGACTCCGTCTGTATGTAAATAGAAAACAGTTATACATTTCAATTCATGTGAAATTTTGTTTGGCTAAATCAATACTTTACTTATTTACTATATAAAGATAAAGACAATATAGGTTTAAGACTATTTAAATAATTTCTACGGATATGAATATTTTTATCTTAATATTCAAATATTCCTTATTATAACTATATCACATTATTATTGAACGTCGCGACGTTTGGTCAAAGAACCTAAAAATGTGGTTCAAACATTTATAACATGTTGGAATTCAATAATCACCATAAACGGACCACGGTATAAGTTATAGACTTAACATTTCGAGATAAAACCGCCATTACAAACAGTCGTATTTAAAGAAGTCATGAGCGACAGTGGGTATTTGTTTCCCACGGTCACACCCGCCCACCGCGTTAAAAGCTCCGAGCCAACGTCGACTTTCCCTGTTAGATCTGTAACTGTCAATGATTATATTCAATCATGGAGTCACGTCGAAACGCTGAGTAAATATGTGTCATTGCAAAGCTAATAGCATTGTTGAAACATTCGCACATTGATTAGTCATGAAGCTAATGGTTCACTTACAGAAGTAAATAAACTATTCAATTTTATGTTTAAGCATTTGTACTTCATAGGAAAGAACAATCCGTAGTTAAGTAACTACTTAAAATTTATGTAAAAAAATAAGAGTTTTCTACTTCAACTTTTTAATATTCAGAATCATTAACAGATAGAGATATTACATATACCTTCATTTAATACTATACAAGTCATTTAAAATGTAATTTTATCGTGTAAAAAATGTGTGATTGATCAAAGACGATTTATCGCTAAGCATATTCTACAACCAAAACCCGCTTCAGCCTTTAAATTACAAGAGTTAAACAAGTAATTTCCCAGCATTATTGACACGTAATATAGGTGTTGAGACTTGTTAGGCTGTAACTGCAATTGTAAGGCAAAGTCATTACGATGTTTGGATGGCGGTGCACGCGCATTGCATCGCCTTAATTAGAATCCCATTTAGAAGGCGTTAAATATTGTACACATACTGTAGTTTTTGGGAATTTCAAAAACTTTTTACATATTTTTAACATAGTATTTAAGGAACAGTTCATTAAAATATTGTTTATAATAACTTCGTTGAAATACAATTATTTTTCTCGAAGACTACTTTTAGAAACCTATAAAATCGCCTTATCATTTTATTTACAAGGTTCAACATTTAAAGCACTTATAAAGTTATAAAAAACCCTTATAATTCAAATAATACGAACTAAGAAGCGGCAATAAATAAAGTCAAGGACATACAAGAGAAATGTTGTTTGGAATTAAACATTACTGCTTAGTTTTGGCTTAAATTCAAGTTAAGCCTCGTAAATGTCTCGAGTGTATTATTAGTTAGATATAACCAGCTTACGCCCCTGTTTAATTTGTATTGATGATGAGTATAAGGATAAGAGCTTTTGGCGCTAATTTTATTTAACAATAGTTGACTATGCGATCGTTATTCTTAATTTAATTGTTGGTTGCAATATAAAAGCATACATTAGGTCTTAATTCACGAAGTCGGTTTAAAAATAATAAAATACACCCATCGACAAAATCGAACACAAAAGTTACATAAAAAAAATAATAATAAGTTTTTAACGATGAATAAATTGCCAAATTGTTTATTCATCAATCAATCCCTAAACTGTGAAAAATTATATTATCAATTTATGAGCATTAAATGATATTTTACTTGCAATTGAATCAAAACTATCTTAAGTATATTTCATAATTGTACCCATCTTTATTATAATCTTACTAACAAATTACATTTATAATTTAATGGGAGCCGTGTGGGATTATTAACTAGAACAAGTTCGGTTTATCGATATGATTATGACACAAAATTATTACGGCTTGCGTTGTGAGTCACGTCGTCATGAGAAGAGGTGCGGGGGTTATTCTTAAGCAATAAGATTTAAATGTTATGTTAGTAATTATTATTTAAAATCACCAAGATTGGGAGATTTCGTTGTGAAAATATAATAATGTATTAGATGTCCTAAGTTAGTTGATAAAGAAATTATCAATAAACGTAATTATCATTTTAGATGAAAAATGTCCATTCAATATTACCGTAGTTATTCTTATCGTGCTTTATCCGTAAGAGTCCTTGAATGTGATAAATTTTCACTGTTTAAAATAATTATCTCAACAACGTTTACTCAGGGCCAAGTAATGTTTTCAGTCTTTATATTTAGACCGTAAATTATATAAGAATCTGAAATAGAAAGTAAAAGGAAACTTCTTGGAAATAAATGATTTATAAAAAAAGGATTACTTTCAGGTGGAGAATATCCCTCGTAATTGCGCTTAACGCAACGCGTGGGTGAGCTAGTCCACGCGTAATAACAAATTACATTTACCTAGCACCAGGTAACCCACAAGCCGATACTGATATAACACGAACCCGGGACAAAGTAAAGAATCAGTGTGCAAAACCAGGAGCTATTAACTCAGTGAATAGTTAGGTAAATGTTTCGGTCACATAATAATATATTTAAGGCGATTACTCACTTGTCGGTAGGTCGTCGGTAAAAAAATATATGCAAGTTCTAAGAAAAAATATTTTAATTCAAATCGAAATGTTAAGTTGATTAGTTCATAATAACAGCAAACGCATTAACAATAAAATTATTATTCGAATTTTTCGGTTATTTAATCGAAATTAAATACATAAGGCAATTCCTCACTGGTCAGTAGGACATCGGTAAAAAATTCATTGTTTATTATTCGTTTGTTACAGTGAATAAATCTTGTACTTCTGTCCTACCGACTAGTCGGTAAGAAAGTTTACTGTACAATCTTTGTTACTGTAGATGACTTTTGACTATTACTAACCTTTAAACTTAAATCCATTAGCTCGTCTAAACAGTTGCTTAATTAACCACTAATGATCATATTTAAATGAAATGATCTCTATAAATAATTAATTATATATCAAACTTGGTGATAACAGTATTTAGAGTATAGGCAATAAATATAATATCAAAAAAATAATAATCGAATAAACTTAGGGTATAGTATACAAATGTGAGTTTTAATTCTATCGCTGATTATAAATTATATTGTCTTCCGTGAGCGATGTGGTGTATATGTGGAAATATGTTTTATGGTTCCATATTTAAAAATATTATTCTTTGTAACAAGATAAGAATTTTGATAACCCGAAGCAGTTTTCTCATGATCGTCGCGAAATTTAGCTGTAAAAATGCGAGCTAGTGATAAAGTTAACAGTGGGATTATTTATGGAGATCAGGATTTTAATATACCGTGGCATATGAACTACGGAACATTTTTTATCGAAAATATTTCGAAATTCAAAAATAAAGTCGCTTTGGTAAGTTTACATTTTATCAGTTCTGTAACATCCGTATTTTATTATATTTAATCATATTAACATTATGTAAGGTATAATAATAAATAGTGTTATATATTTCCATCGATCAAATATTTAAAACAAAAATAATAAACATGCATGATAATGTTTTATTAAACGCCTGTTTTTGCAAAAACAATATTCTTATCGTGTATAAACTAAGATAAGCACCAGATAAAAATGATAATACAAATTAATTCGTAGATTAACGGAGCAACAGATGAATCCATCAGCTACGAAGAATTTGCACAAAGAGTGATAAACACTGCTTCTGCCCTTATGAGCTTGGGAGTCCAAAAGGGGGATGTAGTGGCAATATGCAGTGAAAACAGAATAGAATATCTTGTCTCTACAATAGCTGTATTCTGTTGCGGAGGGGTTATTACATTTCTGAATACCTCATATAGCATAAGTACACATTTTTTTTCTTAATTGTAAAAAATATATTTTAAAAACTAAGAGTGCAATATTTTCTGTTTACTATTCAATCTGCAGATGAAATGAAACACGCTCTGCACATTTCTAAGCCGAAGTTTATGTTCCTGTCAAGTTCTGCATATGAAAAACATTATGAAGGTGTTAAGGCAGAAACTATGATTGAAAAATTTATTCTTTACGACGATAAACCTGCACATCAACACATTAATTTCAATGTGTTGGTAAATAAGCACGTGGATATAACATCTTTTAAACCTGTTCATTTTGAAGGTATGATATTAATTGTTTAGATAACATTACGATAAATAGTAGCGCAAAATAGCCATATCGTTATTCTTATCAAAAAGATAAACAAACAAAAAATCTCTAGCAAATGATAATATTGTGTACACTTTAAATTTTAGGCCAAGTTCAAACATGCATGATATTGTATTCTTCCGGGACAACTGGCCTTGCGAAGGGTGCAAAACTAAGTCATTTAAACTTTATCGTAACCGGTCAACGGCCTTTGTAAGTAATACCACCAAAGTTAATCTAATCGAAACTAACAACTTTGAAATTTATTTAATGTTTGACTACGTCAGAAGTAGAATGTGGTTCTAGTATTAAATTACCAAGTGTACCTTATTCGTACGGAAGTTATTAGTCTAATCCAAATAATGTTAAATATTATCTTCAAAGATGTTTACAATTCAAAATTAAGTTCATAGATGTAATCGAGATCATTAGGCTCTTCGATTATTTACATTGCTTGCTTTTATTAATTTTTATCTTAGCCTTCTAACTTCGTATATCTTGATCATGATTTCATGTGTTTTAAACAAGGCTTTGGGATATGAATCAGTAACTTCGACCTATTATATCAACATCCAACAAGTCAGTATGTTGTTGTAGAAACATATAACTTGACCCACTTCTAACTTTGAGGCACTAGGTACGAAACACCGGGTATATGGTTACTAAATGGATGCAAACTCTGCGTGAGGAACAACGTGTAATATTTAATTTCTCATACAGATCCAGTGCAAGGGATCTAACAGAACTATCTATAGCTCCTTGGTCGAGTACGATGGGAATCGCTCTTACATTAGAACATACGATACATGGTTTAAAAACAGTGTTCCTACCAAGATATAGCGAAAGGCTTTATTTACAAACCATAGAAAAATATAAGGTGGGTACAGAATAATAACTTTGAATGATTGAATCGGTGAAATGACTGGAATCAGTCAAAATTTTGGTAATAAAGTCAAGATTATCTTAAAAAGTGGTAATTTTTCGATCAAGAAGATTGAGTCACGTATTGAAATGTTGAAGTAATCATTTTCTCGTGAGATCACGTTGAGTTAAAGAATGCAATGGTTCGTTTCCCGTTTTGATAAGCAAAGGATGCAATGATCATAGTATTGTTCTGTTTCTAAATTTCATTTACACATTGTATAGATCGATGTATATTACAAATTCGAAGCCCCCCGTTGTGTTTTAATGCAGATTAAAATTATTATTTACTCTACTTGAACCAAATAAATACTTTATAAAATATTAGACTTTGTTTTCTTCAGGTAGGGCTCTTGATATTAGCACCACCCCTACTTGTAATGCTCTGCAAGTCAAAGATTGCTGAAGAATATAATGTTAGTTCGGTGGAGGTCGTTTATAGTGGAGGTGCGCCTATCGATATAAAAACTATACATCAACTGAAGACGAGGTAAGTCATAATTTAATAACACATACATATTGGAAGCACAGTACAATTTAATGTGACTTGTTGAAATAAAAATAAAAGCGATTTCGTATTGCGATTCAGAAATAAATTTTGATGACAATTTTTACTATGTGTATATGTGGCGTTAGTTTTCTTTATGAAAATTCCAATAACTAATAACAACTATAATAAATAATGTTCAAAGATACCTTACGTATTTCATTATTATAACATTCAAGACTAATCACCAAATAGGTAGTATTCTACAATTAATAATTATAGGTGGCATCACTGTATCATAATTATTATCATGACATTGAAATTTACTGTAAACAAATATTACTAACAATAGATATCCACATATAAAGTGCGTCTTACAAGGTTATGGGATGACGGAATCAAGCGGTGCTCTAACGGAAGACTCAGAGGCTGCGTCTAGAGAAGGCACCGTCGGAAAAGTTGTTGGAGGAAATATTGTGAAGGTTGGTCTTTTTCTTTTCTAAATTGTTTTTATCATTAAGATAAATAGTTTTCATGTCTTTACTCGTAGAATTTAAAATATCATTGACCATAATAAAACTGGTCATTTGGTCATTTATAAAAATGTGTTTGTAAGTTTGGAAATTAATTTAATTATATGTCATTTTACAAATAAAAATAATAGAACAACAAAGTTATACTTTACGAGTTACATACTTATAAAATCATAAAAAAAACAAAGGTAATCGCCCATTGTTTTATTTTTAACTTTCTGCTTTTAATACATTGTTTCAATTTTCATAAAATAAAGTGAAACTGGACACATCTATAAAATACATACATCTACATCTTAAAATACATTTTAAAGAATACCAATTTAAATCAACCCTGAACATCTAACAGCTATTATAAGCCGACCTTCGGATTATAAATTCATCGAATGCATTCCACTTTTAGATAGTTGACCCCGACACGGGTAAAATAGTGGGCTGTCGAGAACCAGGTGAAGTCCACGTTAAGGGACCCGTTCTGTTCCAAGGCTATATAGGAATTACTTCAAATGATTTTACAGCTGAGGGCTTCTACAAAACTGGAGACATCGCATACTACGATGAAGATGGGTACTTTTACATAATCGATAGGATCAAAGAACTGATAAAGTATAACGCCTGGCAGGTAAGGTCTTGTTTCTACTCGTTATCAGTACGGTTATCTTTGGAGATAAAACGCGATATTTTTGATGATGTTAATTTATATTATTTTCCTTATTAACATGTCATTTGTTAGTTCTTTATTGATCGAATCAATATTCGATATCTATTTATATTTGCTACATCAAAGTAGTCTTTGATTAACGAAATAATAATTAATGACAAAGACTGTACTATATTCCGTTAAATTTTGTTTAACTTTTTTTTCTTTTCTTAGGTGGCTCCATCTGAATTAGAAGCATTACTATTGCAGCATCCAGGTGTTAAAGACGCGGGGGTGACGGGTCTCCCAGACCCATCTGCTGGGGAGCTTCCAGCGGCATTCATCGTCAGACAAGCAAACTCTAAAGTCACTGAAAAAGAACTTATGGACCATATAGATTCG
The DNA here is from genome assembly GCA_001586405.1 of Phoebis sennae. Classification (NCBI taxonomy): domain Eukaryota; kingdom Metazoa; phylum Arthropoda; class Insecta; order Lepidoptera; family Pieridae; genus Phoebis; species Phoebis sennae. Next base: position 60,169 of record LQNK01000049.1, on the reverse strand, counting down.
AAGGTTTGAAGCGAATTAGTTCATTTCAATTTTTAACCACCTTGATGAAAAAACGAGGAAGTTACCAATTTGGGACGAATCTATAGTATTACATTATACCTCCTACAGCTACTAGCCTTACAGAGTTGATTAAACGCTCCGGCTGAGAGGCCAAACGGTTGAAACTCAGTAAGACTGAGTGAGGAACCTGCGGGCTATCCAAGCATTGTCCAAAAGGACTGCCTCCTGGATCCCCAAGATATTTCTGTTTCTTTATTTCGATATGTTTTCGGTATTTTTGCCAGACATAAACAAAAACACCACAAACAAAACAACTTAACTAACACCACGTATTTTTTGGGAAAATATAATCAATTGAAATAAATGGCTTACTTATTTTTTTAGGTTGCCTCATGGAAAAAACTTCGCGGTGGGATTATTTTTATCAACGAAATACCGAAAACACCTAGTGGTAAAATACTCAGAAGAAAACTGAAGGAATTAATATCAAACACCAAGAAGGAAAAACATTCCAGCAAAATATAATAAGAATTGTTTCAATCTCAGTAAATAACTTCCTGAAAATGAGATAATAAATTAAGTTTATAAAGAAGATTATTGCAAAATTTGTAAATAAATAAAAATTTTATTTTATTTTATATCACAATATATTTTACTCGCAGTTAATCCGGGCGTGGGGAGTACTTGTGGCAGAGGAAAGTCACTAAAATCACCATTCACTCAAAAATAAATATCTTTCAAGTTATTTTTGCCGACAAGATAACACCAGTCATTCAACAAACAAACCAATTCATTTGACAAAGACGTTAACATAATCACATAATAATTTCAATATATCAACACCTGTCTTTGAAAATTTCCTTGTTATACAGGGTGTCCCGTAATGAGTGGAGTATCTCTTGGGAGATGATAGCTGAGGTAATAATCTATCAAAAAAACCCAATATAGGTCATACGAAAATATCACTGTTTCTGAGATATTGAGGATTTTTTAGTTTTTTCAAAAATGTTGACCTCGCCCAATGTTTTATATTGCTGTGGCCGCAATTCTAATTTGTTTTTCATAATTTTTTTACCAAGTTTTCTTTATGAGTTGCTTTCTTGGATACATGTATTAGAAATAAATAGAAATATCAGACAACGAAAGAAAAAAAATATTTATTTCAAATTTAGTATAGAGAAAAATTTTGAGGCCAAATTTGATAGTCTGTGGTTTAAAAAAAATGTACTACACTAAGACGGTCAGTGATTTTAAAAACTTCTGTATTTAATACCAATTTCAAAATGGTAAATACTTATGGTTTTTCCCTATAGCAAAAAAATTATTGCTATTTGAAATCAATTTGGGACCTATTTTAATGATACGTCCAGGATGATACTTAGTATGAAATGCTATTTTTTTTTACATGAAAAATAAAATTAAATGTTAATGATAGATTATTAGCTCAGCTATGATACCCCAAGAGATGCTTCACTCATTACGGGACATCCTGTATACATAGGGATGTCTAAGAATAGAAAACATATAAAATCGATTGGTTAATATTTTATATTGAAACTTGAATAATATGTCAAAACAAAGACTTAGAGAAGGGACGCAAGTACACCCTAAAATATAGGAAAATGTAAAAAATATTTACTTTTATCGTTTTAGCCCAGGGCTTTTAGGACAGTATTTATTCAATTTGCATGGCTTGTCCTTTTTCGAACGTTTGAAGGAACACGCCGCAAAATCTTTCTCCTTTATGAAATTATCGCTTTTCAGCTCAGAAAATCATAGTTCAAAGTGTGTTTAGAATATTCATTTTATATAATACTTTAATCCGGATCGGAAGGAATACCGTTTTAGTAAATTGCAAAACTTAAATAGACTGTGAGTAACATGAAATCTAAAGCTTAAGTAATCTTCAGCGAAAACAATATAAATTAATTTATTTTCTTTATAAGTGCATGATATTAATTGAAGTATTCAAAAATTAACTTTACATATTAAAATACCATTTCGACTACGACCAAAATATAATCTCCATAGAAGATTTAAATTCTGTCGTTCAGTCTAAAGCCGACTAAAGAGTCATAATTAACTTACAAATTGAACTACATTTTACAACTAACCTTTATTTCCTACGAATAAATTTAATTTTAAACGAATATATAATACTACAATGTAGCTAAGGGCAAGAATTAAAAATATTATTTATATTATACGCAACAAGAACCTGATGGCTCTGAACTGTCACTTGTTAATTGATAGTGCCAATATGAACATTGTTTGTGCCACTTTCCATTTTATTTCAAAGCAATACGATTCATAATAGCCTACAACATACAGAAAGCTGGAATATCATAATTACTGCATTTAACCCACCGCATAATGTGTATCAACAACTTGTAATGGCCGGATAAAGAAAATAATTAGTTTTTATCTTGGCTCCTGTAATGCCGGGCTTTTATTATAGGTTATAAATTAAATCCTAGTTTGCGTCTCTTTTAATAATGGTGTCAAACGTCAGATAATTAATATTTTTAGATAGAGATAGATAATGTTAAGAATTTAGTTGAATATTATGTTTACGTTTAATTTAATTATTAATAAACTGGCAAAATCTATTAGGGTAGTTCGATTGAACTTTATTCCTTATAAAGTGCGAAAATAGGTAACATAGTAGTCCGTACAAAATAAGTACTCCTTAATAATGATGGATTACTAAACCGGCTAAAACCAGTGAAAGTTCATAAGCGTCTAATTGCGATTGGAAGTTAATTAACACCAATTAGCAAGAACGGTATGAAAAATATTGTAGCGCTAGCATTAATCGATCAAACAGAACATACTGACCGCAATCTTTCGATGTTTAATCAAACCGCGGATGAATACGGCGTTGACCTCGATTTTAAGTCTAGTCACTCGTTCAAATATTCACTTTTTACAGATATTAAATGTTGGTGTATTGTAAACAGCGGCCGAATTGCAATCCTTAAAAAGTACACATTTCCTCGAAATTAATTATTAAAACGTGTTGTTTTTTATTACAACTTTGCAAATTAATTTTAAAAATGCTGAATCAGTGAGTGTATAGTTTTGAATACTACCGACCCATCCCGGCTTCACGCATGCTATATTGTGCATGCTATTTGCATATAAATGTTCCTTTTAAATCACTCTATCTATTTAATAGAAGCCACCTTAAAATGCGTTGTGTAGTTTTGAAAATCTAAGCATACATACGTACATAAAGACGCGACAAACAACTTTGCTTTAAATTGCTATGTAGTGTTAAAAGAACATGCTCATGATTGACGTTGAAAAATTGCCTTGACTTATTTTCACATTAAACGTAATTCAAAAACATGAAATTTATAACAAAATTTAATGTAAAAAAAAATACTAACATTCTGCAAGAGTTGACCATACAGCGTAGTATAAAATGAAAATCGTCGTAGCAACTAATAATAGAGTTGCAAAGCACGAAATTATAAACATTACTCGAAATTATAGTTGTTAAGGTACGTACAGAATAGGTATTATTACGTAAAGACACAATGGGCGGTATAATGATGGGATCGTTAGTGGTGGAGCAAATTGCACGTTGTAGAGCCAATATCCACCCACTACGTACAGTGACAAGTTGATTTGAAACGGCTATTTAAGAAATCAGAACTACTTTAATTACTTAAGGGCGAAATTTTTTACTACGACTACTTTAATTACATAACGGGATCCAACTTTTTTAAACATAGTAGATATTTTGAGAAAACACTGAACAAATACTATAAATCGTAACATTAATTATACTTCTTCATATTTCGAAATTTTTATTATAGATAAATACCATAACATATAGGCATTTAAAGCTAGTATGATACGTTGTAGATAAGGAAGGCAATACAATTTCGGAGTGTTAATTTGGAAAATTGGTCATTAATATAAACATATACACCATGTTCATAATAAAAATCGAGAAAAATATAAATTGGAATGTTTAAAATACACTAGATATACGGGCTCATTTATTTAATGTTTAAAACGTAAGTAAAACCACACTAAAACTCTTACTCAACGTCAATTCAGACCAACACGCCTGGAGCCATGGGCATACCCAGGGGGGGGCAGGGGAGGGCAGCTGCCCCCCCCTGGATATCGTATATCTCCCTACTCTCTATTGTTATTGATTAAAATTTTTATTTTGCAGTAAAATATATTTACATTATTTTGATAAAAAACAGTACTTTACGTAGGTTAAATAGGATTTGCCCTCCCCTAGCCCAGAACCTGGGTACGCCCATGCCTATATTATTACCTTATTATTACCTTATAGGTATGTCCTATTTGCTTTTCATAATAAAATGTATTGGTCTTTTCTTTAATTTAAACATCATGAATGATCACAATAGGTTTGTCATAGATTACTTACGATAAAATGCTACCTATTTTTATAGCGAAATAGCTACCATCAATAATAGTTATAAATAAACTGCCATTAATTTCTGCCAATAGTCTTCAATTATTTTGAAACACGACTAGCTTTTTATGCATCATATTAAACTTGCGTAAAAAAAATAATATAAAGAATAAATATCCCTGGACATTTCACACAACGCCGTCTAAACTAAGCAAAGCTTATACTATGGGAACTGGATAACTGATAGACAAACTTAAACATGGTTTTTTTTTTTAAATACGTACAGCAGAAAAATACAATGCACATCATAGGCGCATTAGACCACTGCTGTACGCACTGCGCCATATGGGTCTTCGGACCAATAAGGATTTGTCGGCTAATAAATATAAATTATGTTTATCGACTCGGGAAATTGTAAATATAACATGATATATTATTTAATAACACGACGCATTTAAATTTTCCATGAATTGGAATTCAAAGTGAAACAAAATATTACAGTATTCTGATTCTCAGTAAAGTTTGTTTTCCAGTGAGGAAAATGTTAGTTTATATTTTGTACAATGAGAAACAGACAATACTAAATCATTTTTACAATTAATATTAATTTTCATGTTGTTATTATTTTTGTATTTTCTTGTTTATTATTATTACGAAAAAGGGGATGGGTAAATTCTACAACAAATTTTCTCAACAGCGTGGTAGGTATTTTCCTTGTCTTAATCATTGGTAACGTGGCTACCTTAGTGACATACTTATTCTAAAAGTGTTATTCATTATTTCGTGTCCGCTTTAGGTGAGATAAAATCGCAAGAAAGGTGTGTATTATATTGTGCTAAGGGATATAAATCCGTATGGACATAAGTTATTTACATGCATGTATAGTGCCCTGAAACGAGCGTAGGCTGGGATAGTAAACGCATAAAGCATTTACAACATGTGTATTCTAGTTACACAAGGCACTTCGTACACTTGTTAATATTTACCTTTCAATGCAGCATTCACTCTATCCAAGTCGTACAGCGACAGTGGAAGAGGCTCGTATAGCAGCCGCAGGCGTGGCAGACGGCGACCGTAGCTCTCATAAAATCCGTCACTCAAAAATATTCCCGAAGAATGTCTATACAACTTATATGCGCACTTATTCGTCCGAAGCCAGTCGACCAACACAATCGCCCCATTCAAAGTCCGCTCGTCTCCGACAAAAACGTGACTTTTCAATTCTTCAACGTCGCCTTTCATTACCAGCCTTATATAGAGCTTGTAGGACATGTATATTTTCACATTGGGCTTACTACCCCGTCTTATCTTCCTAACGCTCAGGACGCGAGCCGTGAAAATGTATTTAGATTCAGACACGGCTGACGACAAAATCTCGTAGTCATTAGTTAGCGTCTCATTTAAAATACATTTGGGTACGTTTTTGTGTTTTCTACCGTGAATGATACTCCTTTTCTTAGCGGCCTCCCTCGTAGCGATCTGACTACAAATCGTGCTGTAATTGTACCACAATAACAACAAAAAGAGAACCTTCATCTTTATATCCCTGTCGGGCGTATCTCGTTGTACGTCAGCATATGATCAAATAAAAAGGCATTTTAATCGTCTTCAAGCAGGGGAGCCTTCTGATCGAGACGGCTCGTAAACACACGGGCGATCACTAGGTTGCGCAACAGGCCGAGTGGCGCCACAGAGACGCGTGTGCGAGCGCAGACCCGCGCGTATACTGGGGGCCTCGTAAGTCGCAATTCTATGCAACCTTCATCACATAAACAAACGTAAACCTTCGAATCACTAGCCTACCGTACTACGAAAACAGAAATTAAAAAGTATTCGAAACGAATACAATCATGAATACAGCGTTTACCGCATTCAAGTTTGTATCATTTAATACTTTGCATGCCTTTTCTGAAAAATATTACTATCTACAGTACAGTGCAGCTTCATGGGTCAACGGAGGCACAATAGCCGGAGGATAGGAGATAATAGAGAGCGCACAATATGGGCCAAGTTAACAGTTATTGCCGAACGAGTCGCCGCCTTACTGCGCCCTGAATATTCATGTACTGAAGCCGGGCGCGGCGCTAGATCGCCCGGGATAACTACTTTTACCGCAATACAAGTAGACGGCAACGTAATACGGCTTTAAAGAAAACAAAGCAACTATTATCTGAATTAATTATGAATAATTGTTTACTTTTACTTTACTGATTAAAAGTCGGACGAGCGTTAGTTTACATAGCAAGAAATTAGATGGGCATATTTAAAGTTCATGAAATAGAAAATGTAATGTGAATATGTAATGGCGATTTCAAAAATTGTATAGTAAATTTAGATTATACGAAAAATAAGCTAGGGTAGTTGAAAATGTCGAGAAATATAAATTTTACATGTCTTAAAAAGAAAAAACAGCGTGAGTGCATTAACGCCGTATATTATAGCGGATCATTTTAAGTCCATATAAATGTGATTTTACACGACATTAGATCATTAAATGTATTTTTATGAGCAAAAAGCCTATAAAATTTGGTTGTATTTCCATGTACACAAGCGATTGCAGCGCTTACACAAGGAATTTGGAAAGTGGCACGAGCGTGGGCGGGCGAGTTGCGGCGGTCGCGCTCTTGACGAATCTTCCACGTACTTTATTATTTTATAACATTCCTTACATCTATCCGCCATTTAATCTCATTTAACCGTTCGTTAATACATGCTTTTTATATTCATTCCTAAATTACAACGCTACATTATTCTTAATACTAAAAGAAATAAAATTTCAAACTGAAAATATATAAACATTTAATCTTATATTCCATCATTGTCTGGCATCGTGTGTGGTGTAATTCAATATTGATAAATGAAGGTGGCCATTATTTTCTATATATGCCTCTTGTGATCAAAGTTTTAGATATGCAATAACTTAACAATATCGGAGTATCAATAAGAGTGGGTATTTTAAGACGCAATGAACATTGCTACAAAATATAGAATCGATAAGGCACTCGCGGTAGGTTTTATTTTGCCTCGCGTGAGTTTAAATATTGTACTCGAACGTAATGAGCCTGATTATATCTTCTACGTCTGTGGTCTTCTTATTTTATCTGTATTCTCACGGATCGCGTACGTGTTCCTTATCCTACACAGCTAAAACCAGATACTGAATAGGGAACAAAGAGCGATGGATTGCTACAGTAGACTGTACACATCCAACGACAGATTTATTGACACTATTTCTTACATAATTTATGAAACACTGTCTTACTGAAATTACCTACACATTCTGTGGATACAATCGATACTACGTTAAACACGCCTTAATATAACATTGTAAGCACCACCTGTAAAGACATAAAGCTGTAAAATACTAATTAAAATATTTGCGAGCGTTGTTTATTCGAACCGATTTATAAAGTGGGCAATAGTGCTGCATAGCTTTAAACTTTAAAGGAAGTGTTTATATTCGAAGTTATGAGAACATACATAAAACGCCTTCTTTACTATTCATAAAAGAGAATACATTCACAAGGGGTTGCAGTGTTGTTTATGAGTGCTCTATTTTATGAAATGCATAATCCGTAAGTCAGAAAGCATTCGTAATCCTCACACAAAAGGCTTGCACGCGGCCGATACTGGACTCGTAGGATGGAGCTCGATACTCATCTCGCCGTATTATGTGAGGATTAAATAGGATCTTCTCCGAATTTTTAGGTCAGAATGTGCCCAGGATTATTGGACCGTTTAACCTCTTTCAGAATGAATTTACATTTCAAAACAATTGTTTTCTTTGGACACAAAATGTGTATGTATTATGAATTTACTACGTTCATTAGCGATCTTGGAAAATAGCTGGCTAATTAAAGACATTTCAAACGTTGATATTTATGCTTACCACATGGTAGGCTAATATGGTTGTGTATCAAACAGGAAAGCAAAATTTGAGTCAATCAGCGTAATTACGTAGGTTTGCGGACTGGAATAGGTAAGGTTATTAATAGCTCTAATGGCGTATACGATGAACTTTAAGACTTATTTTGAATTATTAAAAGTAGTAAAAATAAATTTGTACTAACTGTGACCCGCGGTTTCACCCGCGTATTTCCTCCGTTCCAATGGGATTTTCAGAATATTTCAGACAATGTCTCTACAAAATTTTATCCATATCTGTTCAATGGTTAAGGCGCGAAGAAGAGACAAAGTTAGTTTCGCGTTTATAGTATTAGGTAAGGAAGTTAGGAAGTGTGGATACTATTTCAGAGAATAATGAATATTACTACTTCTTAAATATATAAAGGTTATTAGTAATTCGACGTACTCCTTACAGGATGCGATAGAGGGCTTAAAATGGTAATAGTTATCAAGCTAATTCAAATCAAATTAAAATAAATTCAACATGTAGATTTTACATAAATGAACTTTGAAAGTCTAAAAGTCGAAATTTCAAACAAAACTTTTAAATTCGTATAGCTCAAAAACTATGCATTTTCGTGGAACATAAATGCGATTTATAAAGCATTTTAAGCCTTTATCACACCTTGTAAGGAATACGTCGAGTTACCAATACCCCCGTACGTAGCGTATGCAATTTTTATTTGAAAAGCTAACTTGCTACATCATCACAGTACATTTGTTGCATACCATTTTTATTTGCCATAAATATTATAATCAAGTTGTCGGTGCAGTAGTCTACCAGAACAATTAGTGGTATGCCCTGCCTTCATTGCGACATCATACATAGCTTATGTCTATTTTAAGAATACTTTTAATAATCACACAGCAAAAGTGCACACACTGCCGATGATTCTCTAAACATGTTGCGCAGTTTTTATATAAGAATATTTGTTGACCGAGCGAAACGAGGTCTAAGACTCGAGATGCCCCAGCGAGTGTCTGTTTGTATGTAATTATTTAAACGTTGTTAGACGATATCTGGACTATTGTCAATCCGACTTTAATAAAATTTCATAGGCGAATAAATTAGGCAAAAGAAAATCTTGAATTCAAAGATAAGCAAAATCGGTAATGGGTTTCCTACGATAGTGGGAGTCCCATAAGCGAGTCTAATATGAATATACCCGAGTGTACTATCAAATGAAAGGTCTTGATTTACTTCTAAAAGCGCCTCGAAAGAAGCCAATTTGGAAAATAAACGTTTTGAATTTGAATTTGACTTTGACTTACCTTACATGGTGAGGTCTAATTCGAAGCAAACCTCGTACCAATTAAGAGTAACAACGTTTTGTCTTAATTACTTTTAATATGTTTAATATTATGTAAAGGATCTCCAGCATCGTATTAGTCAAAAGTTTTGTATTTATAAATGTTAGGGTACTATGGTGCTGTCGTACAAAATGTGTAAAAGCACCTAATAAAATAAAGTAAAATAAAAAATTAATTAATATTATGTTTTCGATTCTATAAATGTCAAAAAACAATTAAAAATAATATACCATGCTATAAACACAAACTTACATGAAGGCTAAAAATTAACGAAACGTATTAATCGATTACGCCTGCAATATGTTATCCTAATTGGATTGTATTTACGTAGCAATAATGCCGATGAGCCAGTAGGTACCATTGTCGGCTGAACACAAACGCATGCACTCCATTAACTTAACGAACAGTTGTCGAGATGTCGATCAACCACATCTCAATGCTTTCATACGAGCTTTATGGATAACACCCACACATTATTTCCACGAAGCCCATTCTATAGGGTGTATTTGCCCTTGTAAAGAAATTATTCTTGGCATTGTTTTAAAATTAAAAAGAAAAAATTCAATGACGGCGATTCGAAATTTCTTTACAAGACTCACCCTTAGGAGTGTTAATTCAAGGACACATCACATTTAAGAATATATTATAACAAGGTATATTGATTCATATGTTTTATTTGAAGAAGTTTACTTTGTCGTCAATGGTATTGCATACTCCATTTTATTATTGAAAATCTAAAACATTTTAATAAGACAGTTAATTAGTAATTTCTCTTTATTGACATAGGAATACACTTAGAACATCATTTTATACTTACATTGCAAAGTTGTTGAATCATTAATTTAATAGTACTCTAAACATAACGAATTATTAGTCATAATGACCTCATAGTTGTTATTTTTATAGTGGAAATAAAATTTTTAAATAATAACGTTTTTAATTATTTTACGATCTACTTACAGACTAAGCCTATCTTTAATATTTTCGTTAATTTTATAACCGATACAATGTGTATTTAAGTCAACCGGCAAATAATTTACATCTTAGTCACTGTAATATCATGGAAAATAAATTTATATTATTATATACTTCGTATAGAACTGTAAGTTTACACATACACATTTTACTAACAAACAGAACAAAAGAGTGTAAAAAAAATTACCAGATAAATACGGTTGCATATTAAGATTATCATTTATAAAATATCCTTACCTTTGACTGCTGCATTGATCCTGTCCAAATGGTATAGGGTCAGTGGTACGGGATCGGTCAACAAACGTAGTCGCGGTGTCGGCCCGTTTTCCCCATACATTCCATCACTCAAAAAGATAGCCGATAACCGCGGCCTCGGGCCCGGCGAACAACTCTCCTTCGCATGAGGTCGCTCCACCAACAATGTTGAGCCACTTAAACTCTCCGACGATCCATCTTGCTTCACAAATATTGTCAAATCGCTATCGTCACCCTTTAAAATACGCCGCAAATATACCGTATACAGATTAGATCTCTTCTTGCGACTGTCGCCTTCCGATCTGTATTTTCTCACACTCAAAACTTTACCTGTAAAAATAAACTTCGAGTGTCCTATCGCTTCCATCAGCGACCATTCGTCCTCGATAAGGCTTTCATTGAAATTGCACGGCGGCAAAATAGCTCTATGCCTCCGGTGTACATTGTGCCTTTTTCTTACTTTACCGCGAATCCTGATCTCGCCTCCGACGAAGATCGCCAGGGCGATAAAATAAACAATAACTATCGAAGGCCTCATGTCGCGGAATCGCCGGTTAAACACTCATATATGCGGTCCATACAAATGTATCTGTCACATTATGCAAGTTATTTATGTGCCCAGATTCTCATAAAGCGCCGACGACAGCTTATTAAATGAGCAAAGCGTTGACATCTCACTAACAGAAACTGATCAAAATGAATGTATAATTTATTGTTTGGTTTACGTCACCGTTTCAGAAGTGTGCATTTAGTTTATGAAAAAATGATAAATTTTAATATTGTTTATTGGAACATAAGTCGACCGTGACATTGGGAGTTGTTAGTAAACAACTCGGTGGAATGTTCGTGTGTAATAGTGAACGCGTGCGCGCGCGCTGCCCGCCGAAGCTGACTAAAGCCTGTCACGCCTAACCTCCCGTGTGAAATAAGGGAGCTCGGCGTCTATTTACACTCATTTTAACACTTTCATCTTATCAATCACCCATTAATTGAATTGTTACCAGGAATTATCACCAGATACTTTCAGTTATTACTGAAAAAAAAAATTTCAAAAGCGTAGTGTTATTTAATGGGATAGATACAACATGAGATTTAAAGCTACATAATTTATTATAGCATACAATACAAATAATTAAAAATAAGGAAAAAATATACGATAGTTTTTAATTAGTTACCTAAAAATGATAGTATAAAATTATTTTAAAAAGTATTAATTGTAATAATAGGCAAAACGGTCACGTATTTTTATTTTACATTAAAAATAGATTACCTTATCTGCTCCAGTCGCTAAGTATAAAAAAACTGAGGTTGTAATTGATATGAAACCAAAACATAAACGAAATTAGAATACACTGTTATTCTCAAAAAAATTCACATAAAAACCTACGATTATTACTTCCATCAATTTATTAAACAGAAAATATTGGCAAATAAATCTCTCAGGCCGACGTATTCGTCGATAAAAATGTGCATACAAAATAGAGTGTCATGTGAGTATTACGAGCAACATAAAATAAGAAGTAGATATTGTTTTACGATAAAGTAATCTCTATTGCTATTTATTAGATGTCAAAACAGACTGCACCAGTTTAGTCGTGGAGATAGTGCGTGGAGTGGATGTGAAAGCGCGCGATGCGTGAGACGCGTGGGCGAACCGGCCCGGCGCTCGGCGCGGGCGCCCGCGAACTCTGCCTGGCCGCTGCGCTGCGTGGCGCAAGGGGCGCGCTGATGCGACACTTAATATGGGAATTTAAAGTAATTTAATTGTTTAAAAATATTCTTGGACATTTAACTCGACGCCATTTAGACAGAAGAAAATTACAATGTTACTGCTAGGCCAATCGAGCCGTGTGATTAATTAGGATTCCTGCTTTATGGGAACAGTTAGTGCATATTTTTACCCATATCCACAGTCGCATTCATATATTTACTGAAAGTTTGAACTCTTTACATAAATAAAATTATAACAACGAATAATTTATGTTTATGTCATTTTTAATCGGCTTAAATATGGAATTTAAATATTACTTAACAATGCAAAATGTAATTGCGTTATCTTCTCTAATTTATTTTTAGTAAAGTATAAAACTCAACAATATTTAATTAAATAAACTTGAACCATGCATAGCTTACAAATCCTTCAAGGTGTAATTACGGCATAGCAGTACAGTTGATACAAAACGGTGGTTCTCCACGGGAATGCCGATCACTTCAACTAATGACAGAATTTTGCATTAAGTAGATCGCTGCTAATTCATATTATAAGTTAATATTGTTTTTAAAAAATCATCACTGTTAGACGCAATAATATTGATGTTCACCAGACCCGCATGTCGTTTGCGCATCTTGAAATAAATAATAGTAAGTTATAAATATTTCTGGACATTTAACACAACTCCATCAAGTCCCAAACTAAGCAAAGCTTGTTCTTTTGTAAATCCATACATAAAATAGATAAATTGAAACCCAGACAGGAGAAAATTACAATGTTCATCACATCATAATTTTCTACTCGCGGGGACCGAACCCACACCCTCCGGCGCAATAGACCATTGTTGTATCCACTGGGCCAATCGTCTTTCTTCTGCGTCGTTCTAATTGTCTGACAAGGTTTTCTAATTCGCAAATTGTTTTAGTCATATACCAACAAATTCATAGTAAACGCAATCACATCAAATTAAATAAACTTGAGCCACGTTTAGCTCACAAATCCTTTAAGGTATAATTACAGCATAGCAGTACAGTTGGTAGAACGGCGGACCTCAACGGGAATGCCTACAACACTAATGGCAGAATCTTGTATTAAATAGATAGCTGATAGTTCATATTTTGTAAGATAGTGTATTAATATCGCCAAGCTTTCGGCATAAAATGTTATTATCTTAATTACGGCGACGTTATCACGTTAGCCTCTTAAGAAATTATTTTACGACCTTTTTTAAAACACAAATACTAATCATTTGTTTTTATATTTCACTTTCTTAACTAAGGGTGTACACTATTATAAAAAATTATGTTTGTTTGTTTTTTTCTTAATCCATACACGATTCATCCATTGGTACAAATAATTTATCTTGCTAAAAATCTCATTTAGACTCAACTGGTCATATAAAATCAACATTTACATTTACATAGTTTGAGCAAAAGGATAAACTAAATGTTATGCATCCACCCACACTACGTTTCGTAGTAAGAATGATTGCAAGCCTTTCCCTGGCAACAATTTAAAGCTTTTGTTCGAAGAGTATTCGTACGCATCGTATAATTAATGCCAACCGTTTAAGTAATGAATACTCACACAGATACAAACCAAAACAATTGAGGATGAAACATGAACACGAATAATTTATGCTTTATACATTTTTAATTTTGTTCATGATATTAATTGCAACATTTTACGGCTTTATCAATGACATTCATAATAATTTCATAATAAACAATAAGGAATATTAAAAATTAAAATTCATTTTTTACTATACAATTTATATTAAGATACACTAAATAATTCATAAGTAATACGATTAAATAATACAACATTTACACTATATCACAACTTTTGTGTTCATTCTTTTATTTTTCCTAGGTTAGTTCTTTCATTTTTGCTACTCATGATTAAGAATCACAAACCCATAAAAGAACTAACATCCTACAAAAAACCTGCCCCACATATTCTTGCAATAATTCACGACTTACGCCCCAAACTAATCCCGATTTAGTGAAACGATCACGGCACGATATTAAATCACTCTGTCAAACTACAACAAGCCGCTCATTAAACCGCCCGATCCAAAACACACTCCCTATTATAGTCCACCAACTCAATTAATAGATATCAATCAACTAAATACGTAAAAACAATACAACTTTTACTACAACATGATTGTAGTAGAGCTCTTTTTTATACGAGTCATTTGCTCTAGCTTCACCCTATCTACGAGTATGTCATCGTGGACAGATATAAAAAGTATTTCCTAAAGGTTTTAATATTTCAGGTATTTTTTTTTTAATTTTCATCGTATTATACGTGACGTGACAGTGAAGATGCTTTCTAATGGTGAAATAATTTTTGAAATCAGTTCAGAAAATTTACAGACAAACAAAACACAAATGTTTACTCTTTATAATATAAGTTTAGATTGAGTAAATAACATTCAAATATCTAAAAAAAACATTTACAATATGTAAAATAGGATAAAAAGGATAAATTTAAAGCATATTTATAATCTCGCCGTAAAATATTGCATTTCTCGTTGAATTTAATAGAGACATGAATAGCTTATTTTCAGTTGAGCAGTTGACGAGTAGTTATCATAAAATTACATAGTCTGCTTTGCAAATTGAAACGATTTATGGAAGTAATTTGAAAAGGAAATGTATTAAATCTTACGATGAATTTGAAAGATTTTTATATGTTGTAACACACCAGTTATAGCATATAAAGGTATTAATTAGTAAATTTGAGGCAATTTTATGTATTTACATAATCGTTCTCCTAAAACTGAGGTATTCAAAAAGAAATTGCTCAATAATAAGAATAAGGCATTGCCTTCAAAACAGTAATATATTAAGTTAAGTCTCATTCCTAGCACTGCATAATAACATAATACTGAATCAAATAAATTGAAAAACGTTGTCTTTCTATAACCTTTGAATAGTCAAAACATGGCACACATATGTATGTAGCTGCCAAATCTCAACGCTACAAATATCACCGTACGCAAAAGCAATTATAGCAAGGCAATTGCTACAGTTGTATTTGAAATAAAAGCTGAAGTACTTTGTAAGCGGCTTTCGATCCGTGCCGGCGAGGACGGCACTGCATTGAGTGTATAAAGGTGGAACAGCGGCAAAGCGCTTTACGTTACACCCTTCACTTTTGATGCCAATTCGAATGAAAACGCATGTGTACGTTCAATAGATAGTCAAGCCTTTTGCTTATAGTCGCAAAATTAAAACATACTTTTTAAGTTAGTTTATTTTTACACATAACATTTAATTAAAATAAAATCATAAATATAACGGAGTATAACGGTGGTACACATTTTGTGCGACTCCAAAATATGTGGACGTGAACACTTTTTGGAGTAAATTATGTTAACGATTTCGCTTCCTTTCCTCATGGAAAAATCACCATATTTGCATAAATTAATTATACATACAATTTAATAATAATAAAAATGTCATAAGGCGTAAAAAGCAATTAACGCCACCAAGTGACACAGCGCCTAAATAAATCATAAAATTATGGAGGTTACAAAATATTTTTGATTGATCAGGTTAAACGTTCTTAAATCAGACAACGTAAATATTTGTAAATTGCAACGAAATATTTGAAAACATGCATTGATCACTGAAACATTTACACAAGTATGACGGCGAAATGTAATTTATCAAAGCGAATCAGTTAGAGGAGTTTAAAGCTGAAAATGGCTACATCATTAGTGTTGTAAATCAAAGTTCAGCAGAGCAGAAGCTCTCCAGTGCACAAAGGTGGACCGACGAGACAATCTCGCTAGACTCCTCTGAAATACTCAAAGCCTCACAAAGACCCGTACATTCGATCGACCCTCGTTTTTGTCACCGTTACTTTTATCTTTTTGCAATTCGAATTCCGATTCTTTAATTCTATACGAACTTTTAAATAAACGAGCGCTGCGCTGAAAAGAGCGAATCAACATGCATCGACTTCGTCTATGCTACAGCTGCATCACACCCTCTTAGTAAATTGGTGACATAGCAGTGTCATGGTACGGGTTTATATGAGCTGACTGGAGATACATATTACCAAATTAGAGTTTAAAACGTTCGGCACATTATCCACTGCATACCTTTAAAGTTAACCATTGATAATTTTAGATTTATGTTGTAAACTGATTATATAAAATAATATAAATTTCATTCCCCTTTATCTACGTGGAATATGTGTTTTCCGCATGATGAACATTTATTTCAGATTGAGCAACAACAATCAAATTATGTAAGTATAAATAAAATCATATTTATATTAATAGCGAAGCCGCATGAAAATAAACCGATACCAAGTAATATTCAGTAACAATAATCATTCGACCAAGGTGCTCGTTCCCGGTACGAGCGTACGTAGACTGATATCAATGTTATAACTGAATACACCTAAATAATTCGCAGCATAACCCACATGAATCTTGAAAATTTACCATCTATGAATACGTAAGTGGCACAAAGAATACCGAAAAAGCGGTTTTCATCGCTCGTATTTATTTTGCCAACAAAGGAAATCAAATGTGACGTACATTCCATCTGACTTACTAATATCATGAATATAAATTGAAACATCATGGTTATTTATGCGGGTTTGCCCGCGGATATTGCTCGCAGCAGTGCTCGGGCAGGTGTTCAGACAATGTGCCCACCGGCAATGGATTCCTGATATCAATATTTATGCCCATTACCGAACCTATCATAACGTAAGGAACTGATTTGAATCCGTCATTCACGTTGGTCCGGACGTTTCCATAATAGAACCGTCGGGATAATGTTTTAATGATTTTATAGCTGAACGTGAATTTTTAAGCGTAAATAGAAATTCGGCGTTGATTGTAATGCATTTTCATTGTAACTGTTTTAATATAATTAATTTGTTCTATCGAGCTACATCAAGACATCAATGGTAACTATTAGGAGCACTCAGTACTGATTTAACGGTAACGCGACATATTGTATTGAATGTATATGAAACTTATGTTGTTTCTTTTCTAATAAGCATGTTTTATTTGATGCCATCAAATCCCAAATAAATAAATGAATGAATCAATAAACTCTTTAATTCGCACCAAGTCTTGAAGTTAACAAACGCATAAGAGGAAAGTAATGCGGTACCTATATATCTTTTTAATTATTTTTTGTTCGTAAAAATATATATTTTTGATTTCTTTATAACTTATAGAAGTTCATTAAAAGGGATTACGTCGTCGCCACCCTGTATTATACTATCTTATTACTGATTCCTTACTACATAAAAGCTATTGATTCTACAATGATGACACTTTTCTGTCTTAAATGTTAAAGTAACAAAATCATACAGATATATTTGGTCACCCAATAAAGCGAGTTGATAAATACGATTCTGTGTGCAATGAAACATGAACGTTTTAATCTTTATTTCGATGAAGCCGGGTGACGATAGCCGTAGCGAATGAAATTAAAATAATCTCGTGCAAATGACAGAGTGCCGGCGCAATGCGAATTAAGAGATTTAATCGCGACGTGATTTTCACATATATAATTAATTTATTTCACTCTAAGCCGCGAAATATTTTAATTAATTAAACATGGATTATCATATAAGATACGTAATAATGTGATGAAGCAGGAATAAAAATGTTTTCAAAATTGTATATTATTGTAGACTAGCTTTCCACCCGCGGCTTCGCACGCGTGGGCTACTAATTTCTGTATTTTTAGAGGCGCACGACAAAAGTTTAGAAAAATTAAAGTCGCAGGACCGCTCATATATGCGCATGTCTATAGTGTTTTTTATAATTTTCTATGGAAATAGGTTTCACCAAAATCTCACAGTGCGCGCGCCTTTTCCAAATATAGAAAATTGTAGCACACGCGAGCGAAGCCCCGGGCGGAGAGTTAGTTATTTTTTGAAGGTTTTTGAGAATTTATTGAGTGTTTTACCGTATCTATACGTTAAGAGTATAAAAAGACATGACCGCAAGTCAACCAAAATCCCAAGTTGTCACGTGGTATGATATTTTCACGACTTTAGAAGCATATATCTCAAAAAATATTTGATTTAGCAAAAAACGCATTTAGAAACCTTTATTTCATTTTTAAAGACCTATCTTATGACATCAAATTTAATGATGTATTCGCGAATTTATTTTTTTACCCCCCGTTTACATGTATGGAGAGCCACCCCTAAAATTATTTTTTTCAAATAAAATGTAGCCTATAATTTGCACCTAATATTGATCTATCAGCATGTGAAATTTTATCAAAAACTGCCCAGTGGTTATTACGTGATTGACGCACATACAAACAGATAAACAGACAAACAGACAAACAGATAAACAGACAAACAGACAAACAGAAAAAAAAAATTCTAACCATGGTTTTGGTATCTATAGAATATACATGTTGCATATCAATTACTCTTTTTGAAAAATATTCAATGTACAGAAATGGTTCGGTTACTGTTTTATTATATGTATAGATATCGGCGTTGAAAGTCATTCGTATTTATCATCAATCATATCAAACTACAACAGCTCCCGGAATCAAAACTACTACTTTTATACATGAATTAAAATGCCATTTCTATTCCTAAAAGCGTGCTAAAATTTGAGCAAATATAATTACGGAATGTATCTCAATTCGAACTATTTCTCGTTCACCTCGCGTTTGATGCATTCGCCACAGGCGGTATTTTCAGTTATTTTACAAAGGCACACATTACAAATCAATACTCGTATTCCCTTCTTTTTGCAGTTTCAGGCGAGCTATTACATGCAACATTTGGTTAGGACCATTTGCGAGCGTCGTTCCCACACTGGCGCCGATCAGATACGCCGGGCGACGGATAACCCAGGGCGGGATTGCATTCAGATAACAACCTTCCAACTAATGTGGGCGGTAATTGATGGTAACTACTCCAAACAAATATACAACTAGTTAAAAGTGCGTGTTGCTATTTGCTATTTTACTGGAAATGGACCATGTTTTTCTGTCATGTTCGCATACGAAATTTAGTTTCAGCTTTTTATGGATGCGGTTTTGATAGCGTTGACTGAAAACACAAACGGTTTTGATGTAAAAGGTTACATAGATATTTTTGTTTGTAGCCTTTATGTAATGTATTTATGCCTGTATTTTGAGGGTTAGTGTAATTTTAGTATCACTACATAGTATAAAACAAAGTCGCTTTTTCTGTCATGTGTCATGTTGTATGTCCCTATGAACGCTCAAATCTTTAAAACTACGCAACGGATTTTGATGCGGTTTTTTTTAATAGATAGAGTAACTCATGAGGAAGGTTTTTATGTATAATATCATCCATTAAATAGTGGACAAATACTGTTATTTTTGAGGTTTCTAATGTGATGTCGCAAATAATTACATTTTTTCCGCTTACATTGCAAATTGTAGCGTATTTAGTATATCAGCATTGCACCCGTGCGAAGCCGGGGCGGGTCGCTAGTTAAAAATAAAGCTGTTTATCCTACGCAACCCTAAAACATTCTAAATGATAAATATTTATTTTTACACACGATAAACTCAGGAACATTCAAGATATAAGCTTGTATGAGCTTTATTTATATAGGTTGTTCAAATAAAATCCAATTTACTGCATGGAATATGTAATGATGTCAAGTTTTCAATTACGGTAATTGAAGAGAGCTCACGCTACACCTTGCCACCGACGCGTGGCGATCTGTCTACAAAGCACCATCGCTAGTGCACTACACAAATAATATTATACATTAGCAAGAATAAATTACGTAGTTCTCTAATGATACTGAATGTACTGTTTGAACATGGTTTCATAATGATATTTCCCCTCCTTTTTTTGTCGATTAAATTATGTGCAAAACGGTAATCCGATTTGCGCTAGCAATACTATTAGTATGCCATTTGTTGCCATCACAAATGTGGCCCATTAAATAAAAAATAATAAAAATTCTTATCTAAGTAATTTAAGTGTTGCACTCCGTTTATAAAGCTTAACAACTTTGATTGCTCAAGTACTCGTGAGTCACAGTAAATAAAAATGCTAGCCAGTACATCTTATTGAGAATCAATCTCAGCATCCTTATAACTCCCGTTTAAGTAGTCTTAATTTTATACGCAAGGGTTAATGAACTAAGAACATATGTTTATAACTAAATGACACCTATAAAAATGCTCCAAATATTTTAACGTGGTATTTAAATAGTATTATAATATACACAGTTAATAAAAGATTTTATAGATGTTTATATGGATTAGAAAAATTCCAGTATGAATTATACGAAGTATGTATTAAATTGAATTGAATTGAATTAGCATAGAAAACCTATAAATGATTACGTAATTTGTTTTTTTTTTTATATTTTACCCACCATCTCAATGATCTAAAAAAACATTTTCATTTCACACAATTACAGGATGAACAAGTCAATTCGCGTCAAAGTTTCGAGGTAAAAAGCTTAATAATGCACAGCCGTAATGGTAATTAGCTTACGCAGTGTATTTGCGTAGCGAAGCCTGTTCCTGCCACTTCGACTCACTTGATGCTCTTTTAATAGCGTTTAAGTTAAAGAGCCGTAGGTTTACATGCAAACTTCATTTACTTTATGACACATTACACGTACATTTCCATTAGAAACCTTAAACAACTCAGATGTTAAGCTAATGATTTTAAACTAGCATTAATATTAATTATCAGGCAATCGCGCACTATCTGTACGCTTGAGATATAAAATTCCATCGTAAAGCTATGATCATTATGCTACATTGTAAACTATACACCGATACAAAGATAAGACATTATAAAGTTTGTTACATCCTTTTTTATTCTTAACTAGCGACCCGCCCCGGCTTCGCACGGGTGCAATGCTGATAAAAACCTTCCTCATGAGTTACTCTATCTATTAAAAAAAACCGCATCAAAATCCGTTGCGTAGTTTTAAAGATTTGAGCGTTCATAGGGACATACAACATGACACATGACAGAAAAAGCGACTTTGTTTTATACTATGTAGTGATGACAAGCCTAACATCTCAACGACCAATTTATTGTCAAGAGATAAAAATATATGGTTCATTAGATTTCAGTAACTTAATTTACTTTTATAAAATATTGAAAATATATTTATCTACTATTCCGATAAGAATCAAATTCCACCCATACAGACTAATTATATTGCGATCTAAGGATAAATAAAATCAAATAAGATGTTTCAGCAATAAAACTACATTGACTGGTATAAAAGCGAGCTAATCTGTTTTGGCAGGACTCGCCGTAGCGCCCGCGCATTGACTGTGACGTATGCAAAGGGATCAAAGAGATAAATTGTTCGCTGCTGTCAATTATTTCACGGTAAAATGGATTGGAAGGAGAAACGTGAAGTTGAGAGAGGATGTACTAGCTTAATAGTCTGTGTGGGCCGTGCCATTCGTTATTGACTTGCAATGAGATATTCGGCTATATCTACTACCCACCTTTGCAGATTAATAATTATGTCCTATTTATTTGCCAACTGACGCAGTTTGCGATTAACTAGTAATGGTTATGTGATTATTTCGTTTAATGGCATGCCGGTTGATTGATCAACCTAAAGCCATGAATTCACCGCTTACTCGTCCCTTGTTTCCAATTACCCGTTCTAATTACGCCATATATTCGGTTCAAGAAATAAATACATTCGATTCAAAAATAATAAACTAAACAAATTAATACAGATATTAAAAGACAACAAATTTATTAAGTCTTAGCACTTGCCTCATACTATAAAAATAATGATAGTGTAGATCTAATGAAAATATTATCTTGAAGTCCTCTTAAAACCGAAGACCACACAAGTAGATATACACTCAAAACTATTACATAAGTTATAAAATGTGGTTTATACTTTGTCAATATTGTATTAACACCTAGATATAGACTTAAATTTAATATCCCCATTTAGGGTATTTATGTAAAATACCGTTAGGCTAAGCTTTGACGATTTACCTCGATAAGCAAATAAATCGCTATACGCATAATGCGAGTTCAAATTTTCAAACTCAATTACATCGATAACATTACCGAAACACGACATCAAACGAATAGGGCCCGAAAGGCGGTATTTACCGCAAATTACGCTGTTATGAGACTACAAATAACCGCAAATTTATGTAGATAGCTATTAGGTGTTTGGTGTTACGTAAAACGTGTTTAAGATGTTAGCGAGAGCGATAACATGGACTAGCTGGAACAGCTGGAGCTACTCGCTTTCAGGCATAAATAGGGATGAAGCATCATGTCTTATTAGCATACGGCTAAGCGACACTCGTGCTGACAATGTCAATAGGCTGTGTTACCTAAATTTATTCTGTGTAAGCATGTTGGAAATTTAACGACAAATTCCTGTTAAATAAAGCTATATTTTACGCTTACGTGCTCGGATTATGGATAATTTCTTTTGAATGGGAGGAGATATTTATGTTATATAAATATGCTCGTAGGTGTTAATTTTATTTCGTATGATGAAATTCAATATTATACGAGTACTAATTAGTTCTTAAATAAGTTTTACTAGCTACTTTTTTTCAAATTGCTTTATATATCCAACGATAAAGTATTTATCATATTAGCTTAGATCAGAAAATATAAAGTATTTATCAATTTATTTAAACCAAAGAAATGACAGCTGTATTTCATAATTATATCGAAAGCTCCCATCATAACAATATTCGATATAACTGAGTCCCTATAAACAAACATAAATAATCTCTAAATTGTGTCAGCATTCACGCTTAATTCAATCCATGTTACATAAAACCGCAGGAGGGCCAAAAACAAACAATTTAGAGTCTCCGCAGTACAAAAGTTTACAAACCAAAATTAGCACTCCCGCGGCCACAACTTCACAGCACTGTGCATACTTTGTTAATTTCACATTCACATCTGCATAGCGGAGTCAAGTTTTCATTACAATTATGACAGTGCATAGTTTTAAAACTATATAAAATCCTGCCCTACTCCAATACAGGGAACAGATAAGAAAGTTATTTTGAACATTACAGAGACTCACCTCATCTCCCTTCGTGTTTACACAATATAATATTAACAGGTTTAAGAGGCAATTCCTCGATTTAAAAGCTCACCATCCTTATCATACCCGCTCCGCCCACGCATTTTCATATTATTAAGTAGATGTAGAGAGATAATCTTGAAAATACAGTCGAGAGTGGAGCTATTGTAGGTCGGCGTAGAGTAAGTACAGTATTCGTACAATTCAAAAGCGCAATCAACTTTTGTAGTCGTTTTGCTCGACAATATTGCATCGCCGCTTAAATCGATCGCTTCAACACAATGCCGCTCGTTTGCTGCCTCCATAAAACTAAGATATAACAATGACCCTGGCTTCATATTCTCCTCTGGTAATATTACGCAATTTAAGCCACATTATCGCATAGAGATAGTGCATTGACAACAATTTCAAATCATTTTCAGCCATTACCTTCCGCGATTCATTTTTATCAAGGATTGATCTTTACAGATATGCCAGAAAATGCCTTAATTTACATGGAATATAATATTAAAATAATGAGAGCTGCGTACAAGTTATGAAATATCTGTAGTATACGTATATTCCGCGCGAACGTAACGAATTTAATTATAAAACGTAAACAAAAGGGTACCCGGCTCTGACAAATTTTCCAATAATCCTTTGGTACAATAAAACACTATTCGTGCTTAAGCGCTCAACCACACAAAGCGAATATACCGCCGTGTCGTTTTAAATTTCAATTACTTGTTTTCAAAATATACAAGGAATTTAAAATGTTGATTTTTACAAAAGCAGGCACGGCCTACTTTATATGCACGGGTTTTCTTTAACAATGTACCGAAATTTAAGAATTTATCCAGCATAAAAAATAAACTTGTAAAATACATAATCGTGTGAATATAAAAGTCAATAGAAATCATAACACATAGATATAAAATAAAATTAAAGGACTTTGGTATGCTGTATAAAAATAAAAGACTTAAATTGTGAACGTAATACGATACAAATTAAAAGTTATTAGCTGGTTTTATTTTAGAAGAGGTTGAAATTCAGGTTTGTTAACTATTAAATACAAAGATTCGGAAATCATTTTAAAAGATAACATTTAGGTAATTGTACAACATGAAAATATACTGTTTTTGCAAAAATATTGTTAAAACGATAAAAAACCGTACAAACATAATATTCATAGCACATAGATATAAAATAAATTTACGGGATAAAAAAGATGGTCTAAATAAAGCACTCGAATGTTACCCGAGCGACACCTGAGATCCACCCTTATTTAATGACCATCTCGTGCACGCGATGTCTTCGTTAACTACGCACAACCTCAGTCTTCTTTAGCCGTCTTCCAAATATATGAGTTCTTTGCCGCTAAATTATGAACTTAATATACAAAACAAAAGAAAACATAAGCATAGCTGGCTTCACATGTTCTTAAAAAAACATAGAAGATAACAACATTTTGTCTTGTTATTATACATACATTCTAAATTTTTTGTTCCATTATAATACAATGTGTTGTAAAAATACATAAAGAATATTAAATTCATCGCACACTATATATAAAATAAAGTAAAGGCTACAGAAACGGGCTCTAAATAAAGCGCTCTAGCGACACCTGAGATCCACCCTTATATAATGACCACCTCGAGCACGCGATGTCTTTGTTGCCTACGCACAAACCGAGTCTCACGTAAATCACACATGCAAAATCCTTAAGAATTTTGATCCAACTAAATTATGGCGCAATATATAATGAACCATAAATAGAAGCACTAGCAAAAATGTATTGAATATCACGTTTGATAGAACATAAAAACACATGAAAAGACACATTTTAGTCATATAAGGTATTTATACAATTAACCTTCTCTGCAGACTGTGAATTTTTGTCAATATAAAAAACATTGTCGGTAAAAATAAGAACGCAAAACAAAATTCATAGCACATAGATGTAAAATAAAGTTACGGCTGGATAAAGAAGCTCTAATGTAACTCGAGCGACACCTGAGATCCACCCTTATTTAATGACCATCTCGATGTCTCCGTTACCTACGCACAACCTGAGTCTCACATAAATCAAACATACAATCTTTGCAAAATTAAATTAATAATATCTTTTGAGGTAAAGGATGAATTCAATATATAATGCTAATAAAAAACCGCGCCTGCTTTGGTTTTGATCGCGTAAGCTCATTTAATTCATTGATTTGTATAGAATGTTAAAATATACGATCATTGTGTATTTGCCTTTTTTTCTAAAAAGGCTATAACAAGAAGAAAGCCCCAGTGCTATCTCTTCTCTCCTTCATCAAATTTAATTTACAAAGGACTCTATTTGCTTACATTATTTACTTACTACTTACTTTATATTTTGGAACCTAACCGATGAAAACAGCAGTGTTTTCCTGAAAGCAGTTGAAATCGTATTTTAAAATTATATAGCGTGCCTATCTCAATGGAAATGTCGAAAGTTAATGTTCCTTAGACTGGAACCTACTACATTAAGTATGAAGCGTTCTAAATAAATTTAATTATAAGACGTGTTTGGAAGGAGCGAAATGAGAGTTGCCACCGAATCGTAAAAGGTTTTAATGGAAGTCGTAATAATAAAAACGGTTTTCAATTTATGCGTCCGTGCGACACCCACGATATTAAGTTATAGGACGCGAAACTAATGAAATTTGCGTCCAAAAAACGATTTATACAAGCCGAATTCACTGGCAATCTATAAAAAATCTATAAACATATTTGTTGTAAATAAATCATGATTACTACATCGTTAAATACATGAGTTTCACAGCTGCTGTAATCATGTTCGGTAAACTATCGAGCTAATCGAATCGACCTATAACTTGGCTTGAAGCGTGTCGTAAATACCGTCCACTTTATTATCTGTACCAGATTTAACAACCGCTCCCCGGATGAGACGTTACTCACTAACTTGCCAGCATATGCTCCGACACTTAATTGAAATATTCCTGGCTTTTGCTCAGCAACTTGCTGTGTTCAATTAATTGTTAACTGAAATACTACTACATCGTTCATGGATATATTATAATTACTTTATTATCAATCAAAATACAACCACAACATGGAACTAAATAACTATAGTTTGTATACAAAGGATACATGGAAAAAATTAACATTTGTAATACGAATGAAGATCGTTCCCATAACCGCATGCTAAAAAGGCATGTATACAGTGTTTTATGAGTTTTATGCATTTGACTGGCCTCTGTCAGTTGCTGCTTTAATTGAATCGCACGTCAAGTTCGTGATATACGAGAGGAGAGGCTCGGCACGCCGACGGCGAATCGACCCGAACCGAACGATTAATCCCACATAAACAATTATGGAGGACCGATTTATATCCGATAAATTCATTGAAACGAACACTTCGCTCATCAATAGTTTTTCGAACATTTAAAACGGAGACAAGACAATTATTACCACTCGATGAAGATATATTTTATGATTCCATTTAAAACCGCCTCGGGGTGATTGAATCTGTTTGATAAAAAGCGATGAATTTATAGCAAATTGGAAAACTTTCATAACAAAAACTATTTGGCTACGGGTGCAGGCGGCTAGGAGTTTCAGGAGGTGTTGTTTTCCCAAAGGATCCAAAGTTGCCAAGCCAAGTTGAAACAAACTCGATCATCAACTTTAATGACCTGCGAACTTTAGACATTAAGCTTTCCACTTTTACTAATATTTTGATTATCTTTTAGTTGCTCATGAATAGTAATAGAATATTCACTTTAAGAACAATCTCAATATTTACATTAAAATGTTGTAACATCAAATACTTCTTTTGCCGATAAATTAAACTGAAATTTAATAAAATACTTAGCAAACTTTTTCTGAATTGAATATTACTCATTAATAGTTGAAAATTATGAAACTTCAAGAAAATTTCATTGATCTTTAATTCATTCTTGCAAAAGTTGACAATTTTTTTTAAAACTTCTAAGTACTTATAATGAAATTGTGATGCTACATTGTCTAGTATACATATAGTTTCAACGAAAGAAAGTCTACTCATTTAACGTTCAGAAGACAACACAGAACTAGTTATTACAGCAATAAATTCGCAAAAGAACTAAAACACTTTAATTTATGAGTAGATCTGAGAATCCAGTCATTTTACTGTTTAGGACGACCCGATTCCCGCTAGAATCAACATAAAATATGGAGGCTTCATACTTTATGTTTTCTTATAATCTTAGCAACGACGACGTGTGAAATATAAGACCGAAATAAACATAAAATGTACTCTTGGCTCGTTTTTATAACTCGGCAAATAAGTCATTGTCAGTACCCCAGTTTATACTGCGTGATGCTCGTCATAAACGGATGGACGTAGCCCGTAGGTTACCTTTATTGGACTTGTATAATTTATTATTACTATATAGATATTGTCCACTTTATTTTATAGATTGTATTAAGTTTGCATAAGAATAAAATACTTTCGCAGTATGAATCTATACTACTTAATATTATAAAGCTGAAGAGTTTGTTTGTTTGAACGTGCTAATCTCAGGAAATACAGGTCTGATAGACCATAAATAGTGCGCAGCGAAGCAGCTAGTCAATAATACAAAACACTTAGGTGGGCAAATAGAACATTATTACTATCACAACCACTTAATATTTCAATAGAATTCTCAACACCCTATAAAAATAACGTTCCCTAAGCATATTAGGGAAGTTTCAGATTTTCATAACTCTAATATAATGGGGCACACAGGTAACGAAACTTTTGAACGGGAGACAACTTTCTGGGGACTTGGAACTAGATTTAATATTCCTGTAGCATCTATGAAGTTATCTAGTTCATAATATGGCCTTACTGGGCAAACTGAATCTGTATACCCCGAAACAAATGTACGTGTAGCTCCCATTCGAGTTATTGTAATTTTGGACTTCGATAACATGTATAAGAAGCAGTTATTGCAGATTGGTATTATGTATAGTATTGTGCATTACACATTGTTTATATTTCTAATGATCTTTAGCTTGACGATGTGTAGATATTCAATAAGCTGCACGAATTTATTAAAGCTAAATAAAATACACTGAAGTGTTGGTTATGTCTAGGTATGTCTTGAGTGTTAATGTACTAACTTGTAAATAGATAATTCCGACCACAAAATTTATTGCTTATTATTTATTTTTTTTATTTTGCGAGAAATTATCTAGTCTCTAGTCAGACAATAATTTATAAATCTAATGAAGATATTGAAAATTAATATTCTTCCTTCCTTCTATCGTTATTAAAGGCGGTAAGTCCTTTAAAAATTCTTTAGAACTTTTGAGACAATTTATTCAATAGCGTTATATTGAAATAAGTTTCCTTCACATTTATTGATTCGCATAAATATAATTGAATTCCTATCTGTTACTAACCAACGTTATTTGACGCAATATCCTTTCCGCCTACGTTCATAGTTTATATCATCATACTGGGTTTATGTAAGCCACTCAAGAGAAAGGGATGTAAAATGGAAACTTTAATTTATACCTACGCAGAAACTCGTTAGTTCATTATGTTTAAATCGTTTATTCAGAATCTGTGTCTAATTTTTTTATCGCGTTTTTGCTTTAAATGATCACGCCAATACAAAACGGTATTAAGAACCGAATAATTTATTGGAAGAGAACCAAAGTGAGTTGTAATTATACAGACAAATGAATTTTTATTTTTTACACGAACACTGATAAGAAACCCGTTATAATTTTCAATTCTGCCATTCCTAACTTTCCGTCAGTGCTTGTTTTCCACATAAACCAATTCAAGAACAAAAAAACGTTATAAAAGCCTGAAAGATTCCACCATCACCTCTAATAATAAGAACCATATAAAGCGTACAATTATCAAATACAAATTGAAAACGTTGTTTGAATATAAAGTTCTCCAAAAATCGAGAAACCCATAGAAAACACTTGTATCTGTTACATAACGGTTTGCTCGAGATATTGATATGAAGTATTTAAATTCCCGTATAATGAATTGCAATAACTTCTCCGTCATCACAAGCGACAAGCGACGTGGCCTTTCGCCCCGCCCTGCAACTAATTGCCGCCTCCTTGTTTACTCAATACGTACCCACAAGCATTTCCATTAACTTTACATAAACCGCTTGATACTGTTGCGTATTTATTATACCAATCAACTTTCCATCTCTCTCACGTCGGTTATTTAAATTGGAAAATCACTTTCAAATACGTTTTTCAATGTTTCATAGTTAGGAGAAAAATATGAACTTGATAAACAATAAATCATAAGTATCTAGTACAAATTGATCAATAAAGATTTGCTTGTATGTCAACCTGTGCTTTTGTTACATCGCCAACTTACTCTGCTATAAAAGTTTTTCGCAGAAACGCGACAAGACCGCCTTTTTTGTGAAATGTAAACATATTTCAGTTTTTAAGTTTTATGTTTAATACAATAAAGTATTCATTCATGCATTCATTAATGTGTACATTTTTGTGGAGCAGAGATGGCGGCCATCCGATCTAAATGGAATTCGGTGTGATGGGAGTTGAAGTAAATTATGTACATTGAGGGTTTAGAAAAAAGATAACTGATAGATATAATTAAACATACTTTTTTGCAAATACATACTCGTACATAATGCAGATAAATAAATTTAAAAACAAATTAAAAAAAAAACCATTGCTGTATCCACTGTGCCAATCGGGCTAAAACTTATAGGCATAGTTTTTATTAAATGCACTAACTTCAATTATAAATACAACAAACGCTCTCACCTTTAATAGCAGACTCTATGATCTCTATATTGCGCAAAGTCAGCAGAACCGGCTCCAGAACTAATCTCAGCAGCACCGGGCCAGCGCCATCACTGAATTTTTTTTCAGTAACAAATATAGCGTAAGTTCGCACGCGTAGCGGCGGACATTTCAAATCAACGGTACTTTGTACCAAGATAG
>LQNK01000049.1:17070-28951 GCA_001586405.1 Phoebis sennae | reverse complement strand
TGCACTAGCGATTTGTAGTTCACGTGAGAGCCGTAGATGGCGCTGAACCGACTCCATACAATTTTGAGTTAACTTCTCACGACTAAAAAAGTAAAGTAAACTGACACTCGGCACACTGAATGTACACCGTGCACTTTTCCCGTAAATATATATTTTGATATCATAGTAACACGTTTTAATAGCACCTTGTCGAATGTGATATTCGTGTGACAAGCTGCCTGGTGCCGGTGACGCCCGTAGGCTCGCTCTATTCCCGAAAAGTTCACGTTTGTGTTAACAACATTCAGCGTTAACGCCAACACCACAAAGTTAATCGCTAGCCACATTTTGTATCTGGATAATAAATACCACGATCCAAAAGAACAAAGCTACATTATTAACGTCTGTTTATATTAATGTAATGCATTTAGAGATTACTAGTGGATTAGAGCAGGTATCTAAAGTAAGATAGGAGCGTGCGCACGGGCGCAGAACGCGCCGGAGGCTGTCGCGCCGCGCAGGCTGCACCCACTCACACCAGATCGTTCACTTACCCCACATATTTACATACTGATTGGCACAGCTGTATACCATATAATAACACTATACTTCATGTTCCAAGATTCCTTTTAATAAGACAGTATATCAAAAACTTAGTCACTTATCATCTATTCTGTTAGATAACATCTACGCAAGTAATTTGTAGTGCATTTCGAACTTCAAACACAGTAAGTTAAAATTCCTTCGAAGAACTTTGTAGTATAATTAATTAAATAACAACCATAAAAGTGCTTCAGAAATCATAACATAATTTAAAAGCAAAATTGTAAACGAACATCAGTCGGAGGTGAAATTAATAATTTAATTTATCACACATAATGACTTTAGTATAAGCTCCTTTTACATAGCGTTATTAATGTTTACCGACAAAATAAGTTTTTGTCGGTAAATGAGGCGGCAGACGGCCGGAGAAAATTATCACGACGTAAGAGGCGACATCAAAAATCAATTTGTTTCTTGCCTTAAGATGCTCGTTCATGTTTTTCTGATACGAAATTGTCAAGTAATAGAAGTAACAGTATTTGTTTGTTTAAAACATTAGAGATTTATCTCATTCTCCAGTGAGGCATTCTCGAGATTAATTTTTATCTTTGAAGTTCAGTTATGGCTTGTGTCTTTAAATAAGTATATTATTTGTTTCACTAATCTATACTAATGACTTCATAAAGACATTGCAACCGATCCTGTGTTTGACTCACCTGGTTATTATTAGTTCTACTGGGTACTTTGGTAGTATAAACGTTTTGACATTAATTCGAAATGTTAGGAAGCATTAACGCACCGAATAATTCATCCCTACAACCGCGTAACGCATAAGGGTCATTGAATTAAAATTCATGCCTTCAAAGGCTCTCTAGTAAATTGCAATTAAAATTAAAATCTCTGGGTAATATTTATGATACTGACAGCAATGAAATTAAACAAGAGTTTAATATTTACTAACGGTTGTTATTTTGCAGTTATAAATTAGTTGTGAATGTTTCCTTTTTATGGCGCCCAAATGAGTTTTTAGTGGTTATCGTAATAATAGTCGCACATGATACTTAATCATTCGCATTTCCTAAAGCGACTCATTTTGACTGTAATAACGACGCCAGTTTATTACCCTGATAAGGCCGTACCTGATGTCAAGCAATTTATGCCTGTGAATACCATATTGTCCTATTTTTGGCAAAATTACTGACTCGTTTTTTCTTTGTAAATTAATAAACATCCATCCAATCCAATTCCTAACGTTACAAGTAAGTGTTTTAGTAGAACTAGTGGCACTTATTAAGTATTTTATACTTAGGCGCATTAGGTCAAGCAAATATACGAATCTGTGTATCATTTCATACACATCAACAGTGGTAGATGAAACCAAAGTGCATAATACATTCTGTGTGAGGATTACGAACGAGCTCATATATCCCCGGTAAGCCTACAACAGGATAATTTCCGACATGTTTGCCGCGATTACTTTCACAACTGTCACCAAAGTGTGACCATATGATATACGGTCAGAATTTTCAAATTATCTGCACTGGAATAACCTAACTATGAATATGCATTATATAATTTGTTGATGTAACCAACAACAAGTTTCTGTTAGGATTATTCCGTTGAGTGTTAAACATTTTGTAGTGATTTCTTATTTTGGTACACATTTCAATTTCTAAAATCGACACAATTTCGAAGCGAATACATGCGTTATTAAACTGGGCTTTTTTGTATTCCATAAAAAGTGCGCTGCAAATAACAAGAGATATGGATGTAGGCTGGTATTTTGCATACATAAATATACAAAGAGCGACATGCATGAAAATAAATAACGGTTCGGGTGGCGTCAAGTATCTCGCTGGATGTCACAGCGGTAATTAAACATTCCTCGACCTCTCTTGATATTAACCCGTTTGAAAATTCTAACAATGTCTCGTAGGCGCTTCCCGTGAAAATGCTATATACTGAACAACTCATTACAGTCCGCTTAAAGCTATTTCAAACACTTTCATAACCAACGTGATCTAAATTCCGGGGCTGGTAATACAAGCACATTAATTTAGTTTATGTTTCTGCACATGAAGGATATTCTTAATTATTTTAAATTTTGTCACGAAAAAGCTAAATTTTTAGCGGTTTAGATTTAATGTTTAAAGAGTTTATGTGAACTCAAAAGAAAGGCTTTCGATCGTGCTTTTTCCTTCGATAATTTTATGATTTTCTTGGTGGTAATACAGAAGCCGAGATTGCTTGTTGTGACTTGTGAACCAAAAAAAAAAAATTTATCTCAATTATTATACTGAAATTTACGCTGCACAAAAAACATAAATCATCGCTTGTCGAATAATGAGGAAGAGAAATTCTTATAAAACATTTTTCTCATACCCGGAAACAAATAGGGAAAGTTTTAAAAGCAATGAGAAGTGCTATAATAAAATTACCGCCTGATAAAATACATCAAGATGACACATTAAAAAAATGGTGGGGTAAAGATATGAATGGAGCTTTTAGCTATATTAAACTCTGGAAGAAGCGGTTGAGTGAGCGAGTAGGGCGATTGTTATGACAAAATTAATGCTTTCCGCTTGAGTGGTGTACATTTGGTACCTGCTAGTAATCTTAAGTGCCACTTGAGCTCACCAAATATGAGAACTTTCACTAGTCGTAAAATATTCATATTGATCGTAAAAATTGATGGAGGTAATAAGATGACATAATATTTAAACGTTGCGGTCGCGTTGAAATTCAGCTCACTCTGCGGTAATTATATTTAATCCACAGTAATCCTCGGTTGTAAAGTTACGAGTACATAGTTAAAAATTAGTTAAGCTTATCAACATAGTTGCTATAACTAATACAAAAATGCGATGAAACCCTTTACGAGCTACAGAACCTAGGACATTGTTATATTTATATAACATTTAAAATTTGAAGACCCCGATGTTATGAAGAAGACAGCGATAAGAAGGATTATAAAAGGAATAAGGGGAGAAATGAAGATAAGAAAATAATGGGTCGGAGTCGAAAATTGAAGGACATTGAAGCTTACTTATCCTATTATTTAAATAATAGGAAATTTAAAAAGGAAAAGCAAACGGAATATTTAACACTTTAATGCATTAAAATATATTACAAAAGATCACATTAACTATTTCGAAGAAGATATTGGAAAAAAATAGTAATTTTGAAGATGTAAATATTATTTGATTCGTTAGATTAACAGATATGTAAAGATTTTTTTCAAATTGTTTAGATTATATCATCACAACAGATCATTCATATTTTAAACTATAATTAATAGATAGATCAGTTCTATTTTAAATCCATCAATTCTTAATATAGCATACGCATTACAAGATCATTAAGTATTTTTCTATAAAAATATTTGCGTTATAGATTAAAATTGTTAGCATAAAGAAGTCTTTAGATAAACGTATAACTATGGATATCTTACTTTAGGAATATTTCCCTTGCGAGGATTATATTTCGCTTAGACAATTTTTATTAAAACAATTTAAATTTCCTTAAATTATGTTCAAAACTGATGTTAAATTTTATTCAGTAGCCTGTTGAAAATGATTTTATATTAATAAATTAATGAACAAGGGTAGTCCACTTTACACCACTATCGATAACAAACCATTAATAACAATAAAAAATAATCATGCAATTTTTAAGTACATATAATATACTAAGCCAACACAAGGGTCTTTGAAGTTTAACATCGGTTAAGAACTTTCGATCATATTGGTATCCACACCGGAATTGGAATCCTTAAAATTGTTCTATTTTATAAAATGAAGTAAAGTGACATGACATTTTATGTTACAGGTCAATAATACTCGAACATCGTGAAACAGGCCCTCAGAACAATTAAAACGGACAATCCGTAAACTGGCGGGATTCACGGACACAGCCCATGAACCTACCCGATGCGAAACTTGATAGCCTGATATCTAAGCTGGTTTGATCCTCGCTTTGCGTAATTTACATTGTTTAAAAATCCTTCATTAATCTCAAAACGTTTCTCACAATCGTTAAGTAACGCCACTCAAAATTCGTAATGTCCAGTGACATGATATTATTTCACAATTAAACATGACATTAAACAGTATAATGATTAGGGACACACGAGATCGGCTAAATTCTGCGGCGTACAGGCGCGCAGGCCGTGCGACGTGACGGACAAGCCGCGTGCTGGCGGGATGACGTCACGCCCGTTAACACGCAAGCGGTGCACGCAGCCCACGAACCCGCCCGATGCGATACCTGATAGCCTGATAGCAACACGGGATTATTTCTCGTTTTGCATCTACGTGATCATAGGGAAACTATTTTTTTATAAGATAAAAAGTACATTGAAGATGTCTCAAGAATTTCATCCGTCATTAAAAAAAATAAAGTTTTGTTGTGAAGTATGTAACAAGAATATTTTACTCATTTTAAACACTGCAAAGATCATATGAACATTTGTTTGGAAATCATTACATAAATAAATTTTCAGCGTAAATAATTGCGAAACTTTGACTACGATAAAATATTAGCATACTCACACAGTATCATTAAGGGGCGGCTGTCCAATATGAATATAAGGTTCGACATCGACTGAAGTCATGCGACCTTGCATCGTGCCCCTCGCAGTTATACTCCCAACATTCAACACCGCATCCTTTTTATATCGCCTTGCCCATAATTTAGATCTGTTATCGATATTCACTTTCCCGGAACGGAGCTCCAAAGGCCCGCTGCCGGCGTCCATTCGCATCTCGACCTTGCCGTCGATAATTCCCAACCATAAATAATCTCGGACTCCCGAAGCACTCATTAAAGTGCCTTTGCTGCAGACGGCGGAAACTTCAGCCCAAATATCGAATCGTTTAGCCGGTAATAACATCCGAGCTGTCATTCGGGCCCGCCCATCGAACAATGGAGCGGAGTACAACCCGTTTTCGTGTTCGTAGAAATACTCATCGTATATTATGGGATATTCGTAATCAACGTCGTTCGTCGAAAATTGTGCCTCCTCGTATTCATCATATTCGAGAAACGGTTTATCCTGTGATTTTTTATTACAACCACTGCTCATTTCTTTCTTTATCACCACACTGTGTATCGTACGCATATTTTCTGCGAATTAATCACTGTTCATTAACATATTGTCGATCTACAGTTCACACAAGATCTAATAGGTATCTAATGGAAACTACAAATAGAAACGGTCTAACTCTACAAACTAGCTTTCAATTCTAGCGATACTCAACTGGTGGGAGTAAGTCAACGCAAGTCAATTCAGGTTCGGGACTGTCAGGCTTGCCGCTATCGCTCGTGTCTACCGAAGCGTCTGCATATTGGATATGTTTTTTCAGTGAAATTATAGATTTAGCGTCATGTAGAGCGGGACTCGAGCGGTTTTTATCAATTGAACGACTACCTCGCCGTACGGTGGGGGAATCACCGCAGGGTCCGAAGGCTTGGACGACGGTATCGGATTGTGTCCTGCAAGCATGAGAACGTAAGTGGCAAGTCGAGAGATATGTTCGACCGTCACTTCCACATACAGCTGGTTGCTCCTTTCCAGAACATTCTCCAGCCGCGCATTCACAAGTAGCGAGGCCGCTTCGCACGACACAGTATGCGCCGAAATAGCATGTCATGTGGTCACAATTTGTTGCTGGTAGTTGAGTCGATTCCGCTGTTAAAAAAAATAAACTTTACTATCTAAGAACTTCAAATAATGTATCTTAAAGTTCGGTAAATCGTATATAACGTAATAATTAAATATACACAAAATGAATCAATCATTTTATATGTTCAATAATTTTTTATTTTATAAATTAATCTACTTACGATCAAAACATCCATTAGGTCCAAGCGTATGCTCATGGTTGGAGCAAACGGTACATTTCTGCCCCTGTATGCCGGGCTTGCACACACACCGGCCCGTCATTTGCTCACAATCCTCACGAACCGATCCAAAAGCGGAACACCCACAGGCTAAAAAGAAAATATTTTGGTACATCGCAAGATCTCAACACATTTAATTCTATTTCATTTTGGTAGCTAAGCTAACATCAAATTTTAATTATTTCTATAATAATATGATAATAAAGAGAACTCTTTAAATATAATATACTCAAATTACTAAACCTAAACATAAACTTTCTAATGATCTGTTCCTATTCATAAAGGTGTATCATGTCCAAAAAATCAATGGCAATGATAGCAATTCAATATGCCAACCACTAACGAACTCACTATTATGATACACTTTTTAACTCGAATTTTGGATAGAGCCAACTATAAGCTTATTGCGCACTACATATCCGAACCAGATGTAAATATAAGCTATGCAGCACTTACGGATACACCCCGTATGTCCCGTCCCGATCCTCGGCAGGCCCCAATAGCCCGGCTCGCACCGGTCACACTTCTGCCCCCCCACGCCCGGCCGACACACGCACTGTCCCTCGCTGTCGCACTGCTCGGTCTCGGAGCCCAGCCTGTGACATCCACACTGCGAGGGACAGCCCGCACCCCCAGGACCTTTTGCTGGGGTGACACCGTCGGAACAACACCCGTACCAGGATTCTTGGCAGTCCTTCTTGTCGACTACACCTTTATCTATGACAAAAGATGTTTCAAATTGATTTTTAATTTAGCTACGCAAAGTATCTCATTATTTATTTTTTATCATTGTTTATTCATCAATATTGGGAAAAGGTGCAGCTGAACGGAATCAACTAAGTTATACCTTTTACAGTGTATACTAACATGAAAAAGCTAAGAAATTTAACAGCATATGAAATATTCTGCCAATAATTATATGCACGCTATAATGTTTAAAAAACCAAAAGGAATATACCTTTTTTGCAACACGTAGCGGCTTTAGCAGTGTGATGACAATAGCTCCCCGCAGGACAGTCCTTACGATGTGGACCTCCGCCACAGTCCATCATACGACCCTCTGCATCAGTCAGCGGTTCGTCATCACCACATGGTCGGAACTACATTTTAAAAAGACAAAATACAAATAATTAATAATAATAAAATCTTCCTTGATCGATTTACCATGATGGCAAAAACACGTGCTCTTCGAGGCACGGGGGCGTGCCTACACTCCCGTGCTTACTCAGGACACCCAACTTTTCTTACCAGGACTGTTACTGTGATTTTTTTTCAGAATAATCTCAATAACATTTTTTTTGGCCCCCCCGTGATTCGAACCCAACCCCTTGGATCTGTAGTAAAAGATACATCCATTAGATCGACGAGGTCACAGTAACTACAGCCGTAAAAAATGTATTACATCAAATATCAGTGAAATAATCCTCTAATGCAAATTCATCAATACTATAAGCGTTAAATACATACTCTATTTTGAATTAAATAAATACCTCCAATCCCCGACAGAGGGCCAACGGTCGAAGCCTCAAATCCTCTTGCCGCCTACAAGCTTCTAGCTTCATATGGCACAAGGTGGGGTAGAGCCGCAGGTCGGAAGCACACACCGGCGCGCCGGTGACGCTCGCGGCCGCGCAGTCGAACAGACACGCACACCGCGGCTGCCCGCTCCCATCCACCGCGCAGGTCGCTTCGTACGCACACTGCACTCGTGCGCACACTGCCCCGGATCCCGCGCTCGAGTCCATGCCGTTTATTTCGTTAGCAATATCACCGGGCTTCGATGTTTTGTTTGATACTGAGAAATAGAAGAGTATATTTTTTATATTTACATTCACCGCCCTTCAGGTTAATAGTATATTTCTTTATAACAAATCCTTCCATCAACAGACTTCATAGTAAACGCTGTATGGCGTACATATTTTACATGCATAAATCAAGGCCACGGGCTAAAATACGTGTATCACAACCCCATTTCTACCCGTGGGAGTTGTGACTCATTAGAGACAGGCGGAGGGTAATTCTGTTGCAATACATCTCCAATAATAAAAGAGTGGCAGC
Organism: Phoebis sennae; assembly: GCA_001586405.1. Classification (NCBI taxonomy): domain Eukaryota; kingdom Metazoa; phylum Arthropoda; class Insecta; order Lepidoptera; family Pieridae; genus Phoebis; species Phoebis sennae. The sequence continues at coordinate 20,470 of LQNK01000049.1, read as the reverse complement.
CGAGCTTTGCACGATTAGGCCATGCTCGCACCGGTGAAATTACCACCCAAATACATTTGTTGTAGATGTTTATAGACTGCGGTCAGTCACTTAACATCAGGTGAACTGCATGCTCCGCTTACCAGCGATAACATAAAAAAATATACAAAATCAAATTTTGTTCTCTTATCTGCATCTATCATATCTGTACATTCCCATAATACGCCACTTTCAATTGCGTCTCTTCCCGGCTCCAAACGCGACTCGTATTGAGACATATTCGTTCGTTAAAATTTTACCATACCCGGCTCATAGCAGGTTGGTTCTTTGGGCGTGCCTTTACAAGCGCACTTCTTTAAACAAAACCTGTAGCAATTATTTCCACTAACCTGCATTGCTATTGTCATCCACTGCTTCCGTACACTCCCCATAATAAGCCACTTTCATTTGCGTCTCCCCTCTCATCCTAGCTTCGCACGCGGCTTGCAACAAGGCACATTCGTTCTGGAAAGTTCTTCCCGTGTCAGAACACACTGGCTCTCTTGGCGCGCCCTCACAATGACCGGTGCACGCGCATTTACCGCGCGAACACCACATGCCGTTGGGGCACTGGACATTGTGACACGATTCTATAAATAAAAATAAATTATGATACCTTGAAACACAGATTAGAAAATAAAAGGCAGGTTTTTCAATACAAAATTAAATTTGTATTTGACAAAATAGTTTGTCTAGTTTGCGTAACATGTCACGAGGGCTTCATAATTATTCTTTAAAAATGTCATCTTGTGCTACACGGGCACAAGTAGGTAGCGTCACTCGATTTTTTGGCATACTCCATGTTTTCCTAATCTGTGCCTTGAAACAGTAGTTTTACGCGTTATATCGTTAAAAAAAATAGCAATAAAGATATCAGAAACAATACTCAATAGCAAAAAGTAGACTAATTACTTAATATTTATTATTTTAAGTTATTTAGAGACAACTTAAAGGCTACATAGGCTCTAAGATAAGAAAGGCTCGGTACAAAACACCGCAACAATAACTTTAAATTATAACCACAACATAAAACGCCTTACCGCAAGACCCCATATGTTTCACATAAATTCGCTTCTTTTCGCGACAGGCTTTGTCACGCAGAGAACACACACTGCTGAAGGTTTGATTGTCATTACTGCAAACTTCTTCGGTTTCCTTAAAGATAATGGAAAATATTTCTTATTATTACATAAAATGCGATACTACATTATTAAATCCAATACTGGAGTACAATATCTTTTAGTCAAACTTAAACAAAGCAATTTTATCATGGAATTTGTAACTTTCAATACTTACTGTTCCTTCTTCACAATGCTTGGGACAGACGCAACTCGCTTCTGAAACTCCATCACTTTCACAGACTGCATAAAATTCGCATTTCTTATTCTCGCACCCATCTGAAAACAGTTGTAATAATTTATAGTGACAACTACAAACAAACACCGGCAGATATTTAGTTTCATTTAAAGATGTAGAAACCTGTTTGACAGGAAAGTGATAATCGAAAATCTAAACGTAAATCGTTCAAACTTCTTGTAGCTTTGGCTGCCTGAAGGCAATAATGTGAACAGAGTACTATAGTACTTACAGTCCATCACACAAGACTCCTACATCCCCTCGATGTCGACAAGCCTCGAGTGGCAGCTTGCAACAGCTACAGCGGTTTTGCTCCAACTTGCTTTGATTTTAGATTTATAGGAACAAAGTGTTGGTACTCACTGCAAGGTCCGTCATACAAGACTTGCACGTCTCGTCGATGGCGACAGGCCTCCAGTTGCAGCTTGCATCGATTGCCGTAGGAGATACCGTCGGAGCCGCACACGGGCGCGAACTCGTTGGAGCAGCGCGGGCAGCGACACACGCCGCGAGCTCCGGACGCCACGCACTCGCCGCCGTGTGGGCACACGCGGTCTGCGCATACGCCGTTCGACCCTGCGCAAATTTAGATTTTTTTATGTCACAGCGGGCAAGCAGAGCATGCGGTTCATCTGATGTTAAGTGACTGACCGTAGCCCATGAAGATCTACAACATTTAAATGTCGCAGATGCCTTGCCGGCTTTAAGGAAGGGGAAGATAAGATTTTTGGGTGATCACTATAAACATGCATAATCATCTATCCCGTCAAATATTTATAAACCAAATAGTAACGAATGCAGTGCAATCTTGTTTTTAAAGATAGATATTAGATAGTTAATTAAGTATGCAAGAAACCTATAATTTTGTAACTGATTTTCTATACAAATTCATAAATATCCAGTACTGAAAGCGGAATTATAAGATATAAACTATACATATAAGATATCAATTGTTCCTACTATTATAATATTTCGTAGGACTAGGTTTATCTTTTTTACTAGGTTTAAATCATACATTAACTCCTCACCACAAACCCCCGCATGCAGCACCTTCAACTCCCTTCCAAGCAGACAGGCAGCGCGTCTCAGTTCGCACTCGCTGTCATGCGTGCGCGCATCCGACCCGCACACAGGGCGTAGCACGGGCTCGCACGGCGGCGGGCACGCGCACACTGCCCCACTACCCTCGACGCGACACTCCGCCCCGTAACGACATTCAACTTCAGCACATGGATTTACACCTACAAAATAAAATAAAACCTTAATAAAAATTTACATAAAATTGTGAGGTCCCGTGGCCCTCATATTGGGGCATGCGCATGGACATACGCTTCACTGATCAATTTTTACTTAGGGGCCTTCAGCCATCTATGCCCTGCCAGACAGACACCTATTTTCATTTCTACACGAGGGATCGAAACCAGAACCTCACGGTTGTAGCGCCTAACGCGTTAACCATTGAACCAAAGAGGCGGATATAAAATATAACTCAAACCATTCTTAATACAACTACTTTTTGCGACTCAAAATTTGTGACTAATAGAGCTATCAAATATTGTAAGAGTTGTTTTTGAATGAAATATTTGTAAAGATATTTAAAAAATGCGTCTCAATTATAACCTAGGCATATAGGCCGAAATTTTTTAGCGCATCGAGCATGCATCGGCGGGGATGCCTGATTTTTTCGCGATCATAAGATCGCGCATAGCGTCATTTTGGTTTCGTATTCGATCATCACGCAACGAGATTCTCGGTACGTTGGCCGAGTACTGGCATAGCTCTTTTTTCAAAGCTTGGTCTTCCGTGCATCGTAACGCGAACCAAAAATAAGTGTTCCTATTTATTTTACCCATTTTTTAGTGTCTGTCTTTTTATTTGTTCCAATTGTACCTACAGAGATTCTCTTGTGTAATATATGGGTTTAGTGCCTGATGTAAAATTTAAATAAGTCTATATACATATAATAAAATCGTAGACTAGCCGTGTCTGTACATTTAATATTTTCAAGAAAAAATTAGTGTTTCGT
>LQNK01000049.1:0-15423 GCA_001586405.1 Phoebis sennae | reverse complement strand
TGCCGTCATAGATTGGGGTGCTTCGACCCCTTGTGTTCAGTCTACTCGGTGCCGTTTTGTGCAAATAAAACTTTGAAATACATATCCATTATTCCTTCTTTTATAATATTTCGTAGGACTAGGTTTATCTTTTTTACTAGGTTTAAATCATACATTAACTCCTCACCACAAACCCCCGCATGCAGCACCTTCAACTCCCTTCCAAGCAGACAGGCAGCGCGTCTCAGTTCGCACTCGCTGTCATGCGTGCGCGCATCCGACCCGCACACAGGGCGTAACACGGGCTCGCACGGCGGCGGGCACGCGCACACTGCCCCACTACCCTCTACGCGACACTCCGCACCGTACCGACATTCAACTTCAGCACATGGATTTACACCTACAAAATAAAAAATGAGAACCTAATTAAAAATATACATAAAAATGTGAAGTCCCGAGGCCCGTATTGGAGCATAGAGCGAATGTTAAATCCGCTTCATTGATCAATTTTTATTTGTGTCTTCAGCCTTCTATGCCCTGCCAGACAGACATTTTCACGTCTCCACAGGAATGGAAACCAGAACCTCTCGGTTGTAACGCCTAATGCGTTAACCACTGAACCAACGAGGCAGTCATAATACATTACTCAAACCATTCTTAATGCAACTATTTTGGCGATTCAAAATTGGTGATAAATATTGTAAGGGTAGTTAAAGAAAGTGTCTCCTAGCTAGACCGAACGTGGTACCCTATATGTACTTGAGAGCTATGTCGTATAAATTTTATGTTAAATAAATCTTACCAGAACTACATTGTCCTTTAAAAATAATCTTCAACTGTTTCCTGGCGCGGCATGACTCTCTATGCATCTGACACTCGTTGGAATAAGTTTTCCCGTCAGATGCGCACACTGGTGAAAATTCCAAGGGACAGGGTTCAGCACAACGACAGGATGGCGATCTCTTCTCGTCTAATTGACAAATTTCTGGATCTGGACACGTTACGCCTGCGCATGGATCTAGAAGGATACATATAGGGGATAAATTTATATGTTTTTTAACTATTTTTTTTTCATATATATCTATTATTGAAAGCATAATACTTACCACACTTGCCATAATATTTGAACGTAATATTCGTGTTAGTTTCACAGGCCGCTCTTCGCATTTCACATTCCCCGTTGTAATCGTGGGCGTCACTGGCGCACAGAGGCCTGGCGCCCTCATGATCGCCGTAGCTGGGGCACGTAGCCGGGCACTCGCAGATATAGCTCCGACCGTCAGCCGTGGATCGACACAGCTCCCCGGGACCGCAAGTCACCCCACGACACGGGTCCGGCACGTCTGCCACAACATGCACATCAATAGACTGTAACAAACAATTCATCTACGAAATATTTATTTACATTTATCGATTATTTATAACACCATTTTTCAATGCACGCACATGCTTTTAATATTGCATAGATGCGGATGCCCAAAATTGCCTGGCAGATTGACTTAGCCGCAAAACCTGTTGAACCCCAAATTTCTTAAACGTAATAATAATATTACGTACCACTTTTTTTATTAATTAACGTCTGATAATATGTCAAATGGGATAGAAAAAAGTGAACAAATCACAGAACAAAAACAATTACTTATTCTACAAAATATGCTTACCGCTTGGAAATAAATAGCAACCGAGAGTCATCGATATCCATATTGCCACAAAAATTGACTTAGCAAACATTATTCCAATATTATAAAGATGCAGGCACAACAATGTGGATTTGCATTATAATCACCACCACGTTTATTTAAACTCACTGAAAAAGAAAATGAAACAGTAGAGTACAAATGATTTTTCACTCAAATACAAAGGTCAATTTATTAAGAATTGTATATATTTTCGTATTTTTTATTAAATATTTTTTCATTTTATCTATAATAAAATTTAAGATTATCAATCTTAATATACTCATTAACGATCACAACATAGCAGTTAAACACGATCAATATACCAGCTTGAATAACGCTATTGCTCACATCATTTAATCTAATTAAATTAATCGCTGTTTACCTTAAAAATCCGGAAGTCTAACGTTTCACACTCAGAATGAATAGGAAAGGATATTGAACTCGGAGATACTCAATAATATTTTAGTATTTACTTTTCAAGTCACGAAACTCTCAATCATTGTGAAAATATAATTTCCCGACGGACATTGAATGCCGTTGCCGGACAGGCAAACAGTGGTTGTTGTAGCACTGAGGCTGCGAGGAATGTTCAGACATGCGCACGAATCATTGATGAAAAAGTCGAATTTGTGATAAAGTTCATCTAAAATTGTTACACGTGAGTTTTATGCCAGATAGATCGTTGAAATTTTTATCAATATTAATGTGCTATAAAAATCAATACAAAAAGATGTATGCAATATGTTCAATGACGCTAATAAGCTCATCAATCATCAAATACTCGCTGTCCAAATTTTTAATTAAAAAATAATGTCAAATATACTAAACTCATTTTTTTTATTACATTCTCCTTCCTTTTTTTCATATCTTAATGTGGTGCGTCTGATTTGCGCAGCCAATTTTGATAGGCGCACAAATATAAGAGCGTCGATAAAACTTAGTTCAATTTCAGTGGTGGTGTTTCTCACGTCATCATGCAAATAACAATATAAATATCTTCCTTTTATACATTTTTGTATAATCTTCATGAATAGGGTAATTTCACTTAATATTTTTAGCATAGCTAACTCTTATATCTACACAATAAAAAGGGTTTCGTCAGTATTATCATCTTGATATCATAATGGAGTCATATAAATAATTAGTTCGTATTTTCTTTACTTATTATACACGTATAGCCATGTATCTGTGGTGACAGTTATTCCACAATCCTACGTCAGTGTATCCCTTAGCAGATATATATTTAGGTATTTATAATACCTACTTCCTAATTTATCCTCTATATGTAAAAGTACAGTAAATCTTCGAGAATGTGGTTATAGCTTGCTTGCAACTAAATTAGTTAAAAAAATAGTATCGTGAAGGATATTTTTTAATTTATCGTCTAGATTCTATATAGCACTTAAACTCCGTTTTACTTAAACTTCCGCCTAGTTAGCACGGTATCAGTTTAAAATGGTGTTTCCCAACGTGAGACCCACGCCCCACGGGCGGGAAGTTTGATAGGGAAGGGGCGAATTTAACTTTTCCCTTACTAAAACCATAATTATATTATAATTCTATGGTTTTTAAACGTGAACAGCAACTATGGTCACAAATTCACTTTTATTGTAAAAAATTACGTATAAAAAAGGTTGAAACAGATGTATACAATATACATACAGTAGAATGTTTACTGTTTAAACACAGTCGCAATAAGGAAAGGATAAAGGAAATAATAATTCTTATACCATTAACCTCTATATAATAATATAGAGAGGAAAGACCTTGGCATATATTTTTATTACATTTCCCAATGGCAAGGGTATCAAATGAGACACATTATCAACTTTAATATGTTTATTATCATGGTTTTCACCATATTAAGACGCTTTCACTCTCATTACACTTAATTTCATGTAACAGAGAATAATAGATTTTACATATTGTATAAAAATAGGACCATACGAGTCCTATTCGGACCCGAAAATGCAAGTATGAGAAATGAAATATTATTAAACTCTTTCCTGTACACTGCTAAAATGCAATGACAAATATTATGATTCTTGCATTCCTCATATACAAAGTTGCACATGATTTCATTATATGCAAATCTACTAATCAATTTCTACTTTTTGTACACCAACTATGATCTATTGATATATCACCAATGTATTTGTCAAGTACCTATAAACTGTGGCATCAAATAAATACAAAATCATTTTACACCTGATAAAAAAATATTATTCAATCAATAAAATTGGCAACAAAATTGAAACAATATAAAATTAATGGTATCCATCTAAAATCTGTACATTAACAAATAATCGACAGACTCGGTAATAAATAAATTTACTATACAGTCTTACTTACAAACAGTCATTATCTTAATGTCTCAGCTCAGGTCCAAATATTCATGCGCATCGCTTATCACTTAGATAAAAACACAGCACTTTTTGTCACTTACACTTTATAACGGTTAAACCAGTGTCCGCGGAAAGAGATCTCTAATGGCTACCTTTTATTTACAAGATTCTATCTTATGTACTATATTTACAAAGCGTCCATTATCGCTAACTCGGTGAGCTATGTAGGTGGCGCGCGGCGGTCGTAGTCTCTTCTGTAGACCTCGCGCTCGTACTCCCGGTCTTCGTACGGGTACTCGGGCTGCGCGTAGCCGCGCCAATCCTCCGGGTACGACCTCACGGGCGGGAAGCCCATGCCGCTCGCCATCGTCGAACCCTCGTAGTAGCCGCTGTACGGCCCTCCCATAGGAGGATATCCCCCAAACCTGCTGTATGCGAAATCATTGTTAATTTGAAAAGCTAGACAGTAGGAGGTTATCAATTTTTGAAAAATGAACAAACCTCCTTTTATCGTGTGTACGCGGGTTTCGGTCCCCACGGTATTGTCGCGGGCCGGGGTAGGCGGGCGGAGTCCAGCCCGCGTGCGTGGGGTGCGTCGGATGCGCCGCGTGCCCGTGCGCATGCTCTGGGTGCGGGTGCGGCGCGTACGGCTGGCGCACACGCGGCCCGCCTCCTCCGCTGTCTCTCCTTGTTCGCGACCGGTCCCTGTCACGCTCCCTGTCCCGGTCCCGCTCCCTATCCCGATCCCGGTCCCGCTCTCGGTCTCGGTCCCGTTCCCGCTCGCTCCGACTCCGCTCTCTGTAGGACAAATCATCCCGCTTCAGACTCCCGTCCCTATGCTTGCGATCCTTATGTTTATGTCTGTATGGAAGCGAGATGAGTAGGAATGTTAGCGATGCTAAGGTAAAACAGAATTAAAAGGGTCATGCGTGGTTGAATTAAATTAATGAAGAAAAAAAATGAAAAAAGTGGAAGAATGAAATAATGATAACAGTGCAAAGGTAAAGAGGATTGTTATGTGTACCTTTCGTGCCTTTTATTTTCATTTGGTTCAGGGTCACATTCACCCTCTTCTAGTTTTCTTTTGACACCAGATGCATGTGCATTCTTATCATTTTTATCAAACTTCTCTCGGCCAATCTTAGGTCTTTTTTCCTTACGCTCTGCGTTTTCATCACTTTTTGTCTCTTTTTTGAAGGACTTCACATGGTTATTTGAATTATAATTATTTCTTATATTAGACTGTAAATAAAATGATTCAACATCAATAAAATCATTACATAAATTACATGAAATGCAAGATTGACTATTATTGATTTCTTATTAAGCAGGATAATATATTATCTTTAATAAACTTACTTTGACATTTTCCTTATGTTTTCCATCTTTATGCTTTGTATCACTCTTTTTAAGTCCATACTTATACAATCGATATAACTGTTTAGCATCGAAATTTGTGAACTTAGACACAAAATACCAGAGATTACTTCTCCATTCTACTTTCTTTTCAGGATCAGGATAAGCCTCTAAGCATATATCTATTTGATTCCCTATTTGTGAAAGACAAGCCCTTGTTCTTGATACCTGTTCTGTTTCGGATAATGTTTGATCTGGATTGTCAAGTGCTCTTAAAGCTTTCTTCACCGGTCTCATTTTCTCTTTACACTGAAAGTTTAAAATTGTTATTAATACATACAATACTTAAATTTAACAAATATAGATAAAGACAATTAAACAGTCATATACCTCTTCAAATACAGATGGGTCCAAATCCCCTAAAACTTCTAAAGCTCTGGGTTCATTATTAGCAGTAAAATGCATAGGACCTGCAGGCTTTTTACTTTTTTTACTTTTATCATTTTTTGTCCTATCCTTTCCTTCTTTCCTTGTGCGTTTCTTATCTTTGTCCTTCCTATCATTTGATGTTTCATCATGTGTTAATACTTCTTCCATTTTTAACTTTGCCTTTGGAAAGAAAAGAAATATTAAATGTTATTATTTCTTATAATAGAAAATGTACATATAAACTTTTGATAGCATTTTTTTTTATACACACCTTATCATTTTTATCATTCCTGCCACTTCTAGTATTCTTCTTATGATCATCCCCAGAACTTGCATCATCTTCAACAATGTCTTTTGTGACGGGTTCTTTTGTACCTTTTTTCATTCTTGGCTTCCTTTGCTTTTGTTTACCATTTTTCTGATCAAGCAGCTTTTTAATAAGTTTTAGTAAATAATCAGCTCTAGACTGTAAATGCTTTGCTTGTGGCTTTTTATCTTCATTGGTCAAAATTTTTTCACCAATTCCAAATGAAGAATCCATTTTTATTGCCTCCCAGGACCCCATTCCATATTGATAAATGCCTGCAAGTAGTTTAGAGTCATCCTCTACTCCCCAGTCGACATCAAAGTTAGCTGGTCGTGTTCTGAATAAAAAAAAATTAATCAAAACGCAATCATTTTAATTATTCATTACAGTAATTATAATTAATCATTTGCCACCTACTTGAAATCTAAATGCCACTTTAGTCTCTCCTCTTTAGTTTCAGGAAGAAATTCGTCTAAAGGCGCAAGTTCATCTTGGCATGCTGCCATCGTTTTCGCATTAACAGACACGCCGCCTAATTTAAACGACTTCCTTGCATTCTTTCGACCATCGCTATGATCATCTGTAGAAAAATAAAGAAAAATATTTTAGTTTGAAAAAATACAATTTAAATTTAATGAACTTTAAAACAGTAAAGAAAAATTACTCACTTGAAGCATCTGCAGTATCATTCAAAACAGACTTGCACCTATCCTGAAGAATCTCACCCAATTTCTTCAATTCCGCCAGCGGTTTCTCTTGTAACTCTGCATCACATGCTATACTATCCAAGTGTTTCAGTGGTGCCGAGAACTTTTTATAACTCTTTACAAATCTTCTTATCTGAAGGAGAAAAAAAAATTATAGAATATCATAACATCTAGACTTCTGCTGTTAATGAAAATCATTTGAAAATGATTGCATCAGCCAAGATACGTATATTTTAAAAGAATTGTTTTAAATTAAAATTTGTTATTTTGTAATGTACCTCAGGATCAGTAAAGCCCTTAATTTTCTCTCTATGACTGGCAGGCGGCCGCCCTCTCTTCCTGGGCCGGTCGTCGTCGGCGCTCGCATCTCCGTCCGATACGTCGGTATCGGCGTCCGCCTCGCCATCCGCGGCTTCCGTGTTTTCACTTCCCCGACCACGTCTCTTACGACCACCTTCTACACCAAAAATACGAATTCCATAAATATAGGATTACTTGAGAAGTAAAATATTAATAAATCCAAATCAGTAAAAGAATAAAAGATGGTTCTATTTATCTAACTATTGGATAAAAAAATATAACAATAATATAATACTAACAAAAAACTTACTATTGTCCAAATTATTCTGTTGTGCTTTTCTACGGGGTGGTAAGTACAAGTCTTCCATTTCTTTTGTTTTCTCTTGTTCTGCAAGTGTTTTTCTTACATTTTCTGGTATAATGTCATCCTGTAATAAATATGGATGTGTTAGTTAATAATACATTATACAAACAAAATATAATATAGTTTTAGAAATCTATTTTAATAACCAAAATAATAATATTTACCCAATCCTTGCTATCATCCTCTACGTTTTCCTTTTTTACTCCCATAACTGCTTTTTCTTCATCAAATGCAAAACTAGCAACTTTAAATGCAGACAATAGTTCATCACCAGCCATTGTAGGACCCTCATCGCGAGTTTCGGCTCTTTGTAAGATCTCATCAATATCACACTACAAAAATATTAGGAAATCATTTTTAATAAAGTATTTATAAAAATATCTTGAAAACTTTTAACCAGCTACAGTTATCATACTTACAACTGGGTCTTCATCATTTTCGTCATCATCTTTAAAAAGTTCTTCAGCACCAAATTTTAAAATTGCATTTAAGTCCTCTTTATTGAAAGGATTATTAGCACTTGTTCCAGACGCATCTCTTTTATTAAGAACAGTCCGACCTGTCGTGTCCATCCTCTGTATAACCAGATGATCTAGTACCATCTTCCGTTTAGCCCTCTCTACTATGTCTTCCTCCACAGACCTGGCAGTTACCAACCGATAAATGTTGACCTACGAAGATCATCTTAAATAAATTTAAATAACAAATGGTAAAAAAACATTTTCAACACTAACTAAATTTACCTGATTCTTCTGTCCTATCCTATGTGCTCGAGCCTGAGCTTGTAAATCATTCTGAGGATTCCAGTCAGAATCAAAAATTATCACAGTATCAGCTGTTGCTAAATTTATACCTAGGCCTCCTGCTCGCGTTGAGAGCAAAAAACAAAAATCTTGTGATCCTTCTGCATTAAAATGATCTAACGCTTGTTTTCGTAATTCTCCTTTTATGCTACCATCAAGACGTTGAAACGGAAAATGTCTTCTTTGCAGATATTCAGCTAAAATGTCTAACATCCTCACCATCTGAGAGAATATTAGAACTCTATGGCCAGTCTCCCTTAACCTGCATAAAAGTTTATCTAATAACAGCAATTTCCCTGACCCTCTTAGCAGTTTCTGGAAAAGAAAAAAGTAATAAGTCGGAATAATTTAACATCTGTTGACAGTCATTATATTTAAACATAAATTTCAACTAACCTCAACAGCATCAGTGGTAGCAAGCGAAGCTCTTGACTCAAAATCTTCAGGTTTGGTTAAAAGTGCATGATTACAACATTTTTTCAACTCTATGACAATGTTGATAAATGTGTTAGTGGACCCCTTAACACCTTTACGCAACTCGCTGTAATTTTTTGTGAGAATCCATTTATAATATTGCTTTTGAATTGCAGTCATTTCTACCCTTAAAATTTGTTCTACCTTAGCAGGCAATGATTTTTCAACATCTTTCTTCTGTCTTCTTAAAATGAAAGGCTCAAGTTGTTTGTGAAGTTTTTCATAACCTTTGGTAGCTGCATCTTCATGATCTTTTTCAAACTCTTCCCATGATTCGAATCTGAAATAATTTTATCAAAATTAAGGATACTGTGAGTTCATGTCTGCTAGAAACCTATAAATATAATTATTGGAAAACTTACTTATATGGCATAATAAAGTGCAGTAGAGCCCATAACTCCTTCAGAGAATTTTGCAAAGGTGTACCAGTGACTAACAACCTATGGTTTGTATCAAATTCTTTGAGGGCTTTGTATAGAAGTGAATCATCATTTTTTAATCTATGAGCCTCATCAACAAGCAAACATGCCCAGCTAAAGGATCTTAAAAATTGTCTATCTTTTAATAATATTTCATATGTAGTTAATATTGCATTAAATTTTAGTCTTTTAGAACTAGCAAAACTCCATTCAAATTGTCTGATCTGAAAGAAACACATTTAATCAGTGAAATGTAATAAGTGAAATAAAAATGTATCATAAAAGATTTTCTGTTACTTATATACTTACAATATCTCTACTTGTTACATCTCCAATATATGTAACAACATTAATATCAGGTGCCCACTGTGTAAATTCTCTCTGCCATGCAGTCATTGTACTTAAAGGCACTACACACAGAAATGGTCCGTACAATTGTTGACTTTTGAAAAGATAATACAGGAAACAGATTGTCTAAAATGTCAAAATTAATTTATTAATTTATTTAATAATATATAGATTTTATATCATTCATCAAGTAAAAATATTTCTTTAAAGAAACCATTTCTCATACCTGAATTGTTTTACCTAAACCCATCTCATCGGCAAGAATAACTGAATTGTCTTTACACCAGGAATGTATGAGCCAATTAAGTCCATCCATTTGGTAATCTCTTAGTGTAAATGTCTGAAAAAATATTTTTCATGAAAATCTGTCAATGAAAAAATATAGTCATGATACTATTTAATAGAAATACATGTTAAACTTTACCTGATCCTTTCCCATATATTCAGGCTGTTCTTTTACTTGATGGAATTTTGGTCTTCTCCGCAATACAGGACAATGCCTAGATGGTGTACATGTAGTTGCTTCTCTTGATTTGAATTCTTTAACTTTTTCTGGCCATCTTTTTTCTATGAGTGAGGAATCCTCCCATGTTGCCTCAGCATAGGGCAGAGATTCCCACTTACAGAAGTATTCATGAGCAGTTGCACCATTCTCAAGCTCCCGAGTTTGTTCAGCTACAAAATGGAACAATAACAATAACAAGGCAATGAAACAAAATAAAATTTACAATAAAATATTATATTATATTTACCAAAAATTCTCTCAACATAATTGTAGGACTTCACCAGTTCCTGTTGTAATTCAGATTGACATTCAAAATAATCTATGTCTTCAGGTCCAGCTTGCTTTCTCCACCATGACAGTTCAGAATCCTTTTTCTTATAGTTTTCTAACTTTTTCAGACCTTTAACCTTTTGTTCAGTAAGTGAATTCTCAGATTCCCATGTGTTATGTATATGAGACCATCCCTTCCACTTTATCAGGTACTGTGGTTCTGTGCTTTCCTCATCATCAGGATTGCAACCCTCATTTGGGTCTCCATTTTCTTCAATATAGTATACTGTAGTCACATTTCCCGTGACTGTGCAATGATAAGAAGATATTAGCTAAAATTCATACTATATTGCACAAATCAAATTAACGAAATAGATGCTACTTAACTTAGCCAACTAAATTTGTATGATTTTATATACTGGTAGTAATGTAAAGTACATGATCCAAAACAAAATTAAATGAAATGGCAGTTCCAATGAAATGGAATTACCTACTTGAAAGTACAAAATGTAAAAATACAAACAAAATTATTGATAAAAATGTTTGTAAAATAATAAAATTATTAGCACCTCCTTTCTTGCCGCGTCGAACACCCAAAATTTTCTCTATTGTCTCACTGTGTTCTTCTGGTTCTGGTTCGGCTTCAGCCTCTCCGTCAACTCCATCAACTTCCAATAAATCGGATGAGTCAGTTTGTTCATCGCTCGCTTCCTTATAACTAACAGCGGCCCCAGTTCGACGTGTTGCTGTACGACTAGAATAATACAACCACAACAAAATTCTTGAAACTTACTGTCAATATTAAAGGTACAAAGAGCTAATATATAATAAACTGCATTTAAAATCCTTTAAAAAGTATTTTATTTAATTTGGTACAAAGAGTTGTCCAAAGGCTTTAAGAATATATGCCATGAATACAAATTGTAATAGTAGTATAAATTGACTTAGCTTACAAATGGAGGGAATTGTAAACTAGGCAGATTAAAACCTGATATTTATAAAAAAAACAATCTCAGTCCACTGTCATTAGGATCCCTATCCAGCAAATTCTTCAGCAAAAAACAATGAGTGTATTCATAGTTCCTGCTTTGCTCGCTAGTCAAGTTCCAATTGAATCAACAATCACCAAGAACAAATTGTGATCATAATGTGGGTTGAAGAAATCAAAATGTATAACGTAAACGTAATAAGATATTAAGTTAACAAAATACCTTTTTGTGTCTTCATCTGAAGCTTCCGAGCTCTCATCTTCATCACTGGTGTATCTTCTCCTAGCTGGTTTCTTTTTTCTTAAAGGAACACCTCTTTGGCCAGGCCTCTTAGAGGGGGGCGGTGGTGATCCTTTAACATCACTATCACTATCTGAGGTATCAGAATTCCAAGAATCACTGAAATTAATAAAATGTTTAGGTGTTAGTTCTGAATGTTCAGAATCCAGTCGCATGAAATTTTCAAAATAAATTCAGTTCAGTCTAGAATGTAAGTATGAGGATAATTTTAAAAACAAATAATTGAAGCAGTATTTTTATATGCCATCATAAAATTTGCTACTCTTGATTTTAAATTATAAAAGAAAATTGATTATTCAAAGACATTATTCAAAAGAATTTTACCAATTACCTTTTCTTTCTACTTCTTCTGTTGCTACTTCTTCCCTTTTCACTTGAATCACTATCAGCCAATTTTAACCTATCTGGTTCTTTACGTGATCTGCCTGATCTTCTTATTCCATATATGTCAGGGTTATCTTCCCAAAGATCAGATTTGATTTTGCCATGATTATTCCTTGATTTATGTTTCGAGATGGTATCATCAGAAGAGTCTTTATCAGAATGATGATCAGATTTAGAAGAATTGGCATGACTATCTTTGGGTGATGATTTTCCATCATCGCTATAGTGTGAGTGTCCAACGTTTGAAGATTTTTCTGAGCCACTGTTTCCTCCCGATGCTGAACCAGATGAACTTGAACCACTATCACTAAGAATGTGATGTTAGTTAAAAAAGTACAATTTTACATAATTTAACAAAATATATTAAAGGAGTACATACCTCTCACTACCAGATCCAGATCCACTTGAGTCAGTCTTATCTCCCTTTTCACTTGTAGACTCACTTTCAGATTCATTCATGTAGCCCTTCTAAAAAAGAAATCATACTTTGAAATCTGAAGTTTACAAAAAACACAAGAAATAAAGATTTAAATGTAGCCAGTCCTATATTAAGTTCTTCATTAACTTGATAATTTGAAGGAAATCATTACAACTATATTATTGTAACATTAACGCAATAGTAAATGATGCGTTTTACATATATACATATTATAATGAATTTCGGTAATATTGTAATTGTTAAACTACCCAGACAAATTACTCAAATACTTAAAAATCCTCATATAAAAATAAAAGATAAACATTAAGTCAAAGAAAAAGTATTGAGGAAAATTGCAGTGCATTATTGATTTAACTTTCTTTTAAGTAAATTTAAACATAATTATTACAATGTTTAAATTAATTAAGTGCTCTTTCATTAAAGCAATTTTTAAATCAGGTAAACCTTGGCCATGATGAGAAAATGGTAATAAATACAATTTTATGCCCTATATTAGACAGCGTAGTTACCCGATATAGGATCACCAAAAAGGATAAAATCTTGATTTTAAGTACAAAAATCTTCAGAAATGTTGTGTGTTGTTTTATTTTAATCACTGCTATACATTTATAGCTATTTTAAACTATGGATAAGTAAAGATATAGTGGAGAATAACCTATAAACCACAAATATAACCTGATAAATCCAAAAATTATGGATTAAATTAACAAAAACTGTAATCTCAAGTAAGTTCAATTGAACATTATTTATTTGCAAAACGGTATATTCAAATTATTGAAAGATTGTATAAATAAGTCCCACATAACCTAAACCATGTCTGTGTACCTCTACATTCCAATGCAAGACCAATTTTTAGAGCTAAATTGCAAAAATGGGTCCATCTCCAAAACCGTTTTTATTGTGCTCTACCGAAAGATTACGTAACAAAGAATCCTTGGAAACACTTTCTAGCGTGGAACAATTATATTTTAATAGATAAAATCACGAAAATATATTGTAAACAATCACAGAAAACGTTTTATTCACTTTTACGTCTTAATTTTTCACCTTCTTCTGAGACCACACCCATTGATTCGAGAACATTCTGAAATTGTTATATACCCAAATACACTAAAATTAACGAAATTTAAACAACAACAATAACAAAAAAGGCTTAAAAACACTTACCAAGAGCATTTTGGCTGAGAATTCAAGAAAATTGATTTAACGCGAATATACGTGTATTAAAATTAGAAGAAGGATATTAAATCACTTAATTTAAACCATAGTTAACACCAGAAAAAAACATTTTTAATATTTCTTTACTCGATACTAGAAAAAATGTAAATTAAAATTTTTGGGAAAATCTTGTCAAGCGACGCCATTTTGTCGTGGCGTGAATTCTGGTGACGACGGAAGTAAAAAATCAGTAATTTTGCTATACAACTTTGGTAAAAATAAGGTAAATAGTAATAGTAATCACTAAAAAATCAAAAATGAAACTTTACAAGTCGTCAGAATTACACTGTTCTGTACTAAATTGGACGTGAACACCGCGCACTACCAGCGACACACGAAAGCTACAGCCATATTGCCATTTGCAAGCAGTAGCACACTGATGCAATTAAAAAAAAATTGCAAAATGTAGCCAGATTTAAAATAATATGATTACGCATTTCCGTTTTCGTTGGGAAAATTAAAACAGATATTGATAATATATAAAAAATTAATATTTATAAATGGTAATAGAACATAGTTTATATTTATCTATCACCCAAATAGTTGTATTAATATTATAAATGTATTTGAATGTATCATAAAGTTTAAACACAATAGGAAAACGCGCATATACATAATGACTAAAAAAATTGACTTTCAGGGCTAAATTCAAAACAATGGGAATATCAAATGCGTCATCTTTTATTTCTTCTTCGCCGGCGAAGACGGTGTAGTTCTACTTTGGATTGTTGAGTGTGGAAATGGCGGAGTCCAGGCGGGCGTTTGCTTTAGTGATATCGTTGTCAGAGTCGACCATGATATGCCTAGGGCGTTTCTTTGTCGGTGGGATTGACACAATAGCTGATGGCTTTAATTATTAGGGGAATAGGATGTTCTTGGCCTAGTCGAAGTAGCGCTTGGAAGCTTGCTTCATCCATTGGGCTTATTGTTGGAAGTTCTAGGTCTTGGTCAAGGTCTAGGTAGCAAGACGTCAAAATTATAATTAACCTGTAAGGTTATATAACATAAACTTCTTGTGCATCAAAACTCACACAAATTCGTTCGGTATTTTTTACGCGAAACAGAAATGTATGCGCTACATTCATCTATTATTATTCAATATCAGAAAAAATCCTATGGAATGAAAAATAGGCACTCCAACTGCTTTCATTCTCTAATCTGTGAGCAGTACAAAATTACAGCAACATTAATAAATTTCCTTTTTTTTAATTATTCATAAAATTAATGTCGTTGTTGAGCAGTGCTGCCACCTTAGCCCTTTTGGCACTAGATCTAGCCTTTTTTTGGTAGATGAAGCCCAAAATTTGTAATTATGCCCCTAAAGTCAATCTAGTCCTTTTGCATAATTCGAACTGGTACTGAACTTTTTTTGGTCGACAAGTATGTAATACGACTTTACGAATTTGGTCTCGAGCTAGGTGCGTTGCTACCTTTTTTTGCGCATTAAGTCGATTTTAAGATAGGCAATCGTAGCTCGTTTTCAAAATTGGAGTGGTGCTGGCCTTTTTTTGCTCATGATTTATCATCATACTAATATCTTGAGATCGAATTCTGTCTTCCTGTGTTCTCTCAGACACTAGAAAAAAGGGGTTTTAGCCCTCTCGTGAAATGTAACCCTTTTTTACTTTCTGTCTAACTCCAAAATAAAAACATGCGTGGCCGCACTGTTGTCGAGTGTCGACTATTAATATTAATGTTAATATTATATGGATGTAATTAAGCAAAAAGGATCCAATCCACATCGAACTAGTTTCAAGATATTTTACTCTGAAAATTATTTTCAAAATAATATTATATACCCACTCGAT
>LQNK01000473.1:200194-220495 GCA_001586405.1 Phoebis sennae | reverse complement strand
ATGCAAATTAGACATAATTAATTCATTTTTAAACAAGTATAATATTATTATTATTTATTAATAACTGAAGATATAAATCGTGCTTTCTAATTATACGTAATTATTTTATTGGATCTATTTTTGCAACTTATAAAAAATGATCAATTAAATGACGTATCCGCCATGTTTTTACCACAGATTAAATATAATATGTTAATTGATAATTGAATCGTGTTACGTCTGGACAAATACAATAAATTTTGTCATAAACACATTTGGTATTTAAAAATGTAAAGTGTATATCTTGTTTCTAATAAGATGCGCAAAAATATTAACATTTATTATAATGTTTTAAGACAATTATTACAATCAAATAAAGGTCACAGGTTAGTAATAAAATATGCAGTTACAATGAATATTTAATTATTTTTGAGAATTGGTATTTTGATACAAGTTTATGTTATTGTTATAATTGAGTTTGTTATTTTGTATATTCATTTTGACCGCACCTTGCATGAGTTTTGTTTCTAATCGGATACTACCGGCTTTTACAAATAAAGATAAGTAGTTTTAAGCCAGTATAGATTAATTTTAAAGCTCTATCATTAAACACTGTGTATAAGAGGTTTATTTTTCGAATAAAAATAATGTGTATATTTTTTTTCTTTACCTTCTCCAAGGATATTTAATCCTTAGAATGTTGTTTTATGTAGATATATTGTTCAAAAAGAGAAATATTGTTTTCCCCCTCCTTTTCTATTTGTTATAATTAATCAAAGATAAAGTTTATTTCATCAAAAGACATGGATAATATTATAATTTCACTTGCTCCTACACTAGGATACTTTGCTACGTTAGGACAAGTTTCATATGTTATTCTGAACCCTAACTTATATGTATACCAAGTTTCATCATAATCGGTTTAGTAGTTTTTGCGTACACACACGCATACATACATCCTCACAAATATCGCATTTATAACATAAGTAGGATTGATTATTATTTATTTATACCAATCTTACATCATATCTAATTAAAATATATCAATACTGTAATAACATAATTATTGTATATATGTACATCAAAATATGCCGTTTTATATAAGCTATCGATGAACCAACCACACACAGTGAAGTTGACACCAAGACCGCGCTCGGTCAACAATTCCGAAATTCAAAGTAACCTGTCTACACTTACAGGTAGAAACTATATGAGCAGTGAACATACGATAGCAATTAACTTTTAGTACCTGGCTTACCCACACAAGGACATACCCACGATACATTTTACAAAAACAGTATACATTGCTGGCTTAACATTACTCATGTAGTTATAGTTGCGTACAAAACAAGCGATGGATGTAACACAACGGTAGTTCAAGTGTGTTTGTGTGCACATTTGCGCAAGCGCAAGGGCAGTATGGGTAGGAAGGTTTCGGTGATAAATCGTTTTCTTTTAATGGACTTTTAGAATTTATTCTCAGTTCAATCTAATACATTTTTTACGCGCTAATGCCATAGTGCTATTTATGTGATATTTTTTGGTTGAATGTATGTTTGGGAACTTTTTCGGATGATGAATACCGACAATCAACTGCAAATATTTTGTATTAAATTATTGAATTGTAAGATATTTCAAAATGTTTTTTTGCATACCTATAACATTTCAATATTGTCTAAAAATGCGTAGAATAAGGAAAAAGTATGATATAATACTTGATTCCAAAAAAATAATGATAAATTTGTTTACTTATGAGCTATGACAAATATTGAATAAAATGATTTGAGAAATCATTACAAAGTGTCACTCAAGATTAATTTATTTTGCAAGTTAATATCGATCTAAACGTATGATATTACAGAGAAAAAATATTAAAAAAAAATTGGCAGGAAAGAATTAAATGCGATAAAAACTTTAAAGAGACCACCAAATTTAGCATGTACAGCTCCTATATTTTGTCCACTTTGTTTTTGATTTTTTTTGTGTGTGTTGAATAAAAATAAAATATTCTATTCTTTCAAATAAGAAAGCTAAGGAATCAAGACAAAAGAACAAACAAAATATATATAGTATAGACTTTATTCAGTGTTTCTATATCTGCTTTTTACCCCTAATATCTGATGAATCATAGAATGTTCCGTACTATCATTAAGTAGCGCCAAAAAACGGAAAGCTAAGAAGCTCTTGCAGTAATTTTGAAATAGTAATGTTACCACCCGCGGCGCTCCGGAATCGCAATTACCATCCCGAAATTTATGCGAAACCCACAATAATAGGCGCCATTACTGATTTACGAGCCCTGTTATTTCTACGAAGGAATAAACTCACTTGTTTTAAATGCCTTTGTTGAGCCGCCGTGACTCATAAAGCAATTGTGATGCCATATGCTGTAATTAATTTCGGCTAAGCCGTGATGTGCACAGATTTTTGGGTTATTAATAAATTTATATTGTTATCACTTTTATTTATAAATTTATTTTCTTCACTCGCGTTAAATTTTGTTGTCAAATATTAATCAACGGTATCCTTTCACCTAATCTAGATTACAGTATACAAAATCTCATCAAAATCTGTTCAGTAGTGTCGGCGTGATTGACACATAAACATCCACACATTAAATTATAACGTTTATAAACAAAGATAACCGAGTAACCTATTTCATCAGTTCAAAAATGTTCAACAATAAATGAACCAAAAAGGTTAAGTATGAATACATGCTTTCATACGTACTGGCCACCGACACGACTAGACGCAAAAAAATTTAAATGTTTGAATTTCGAAGGCCGTGCGAGTCTGTGCTCGCGGCAATTAAAAATAATTAGGAGGCAAGATGGCGCGTTCTTGGAAGGACCTGATGCATTTACATATGGCGTTCCTTGTCTAAGTATAAACTAAATCGAGCGATTAAGAGCAATAGTGTTTGAAGAGGGTACCGGCGGGTCATTTTGTTTTAAAGCTAAATAAACTGGGCTATAACACGCTTGTAAATGTGTGAGTTGTTTTGGGTGTTTTTATGGAACATCAATTTAAGTCTGGGTATGTACGTTTGGTAAGAATTATATAGTCTCGGAACATTGTTCCCTTTTATTTTATAATTTATATATGAATATCGTGCTTTACAATTTGGTAGGCACATAGAATGTCTATGTTTGGTAAAGATAGTTGTATTACAATAGTAGTGAGGCATGTAGAACATTGAGATCTGAAAATTATTAACATTTCTAGAATTATTTTTTATATTGGATTATTTTAAAAATGCATTTAAATGATGTGCGAATAAAAAGATATTGACATTTATTTAATCTATTAATAGTTTGGACCAATCAACACATTGCTTAAAATTAAAATCAAACAAAGGTCTAAATTATAGATTATTGACAGGAATGATGGGTTACTAAATATCTGTGTCAATATCGAGATCGCAAAAGTTATCTTCAACAAAAACTATATCATGCTAAATGAATCACGAATTCTAGTGTCAAGGATAACGTAATTTCGCCATTGTGTAATAACACATTACGCGCACATGATTCATATAAAATTTACCAAACTTTCACTTACTCATACATTATTGGATCAAAATCTTATTGCGACTACCGAGAACCCTTACTACTTTTTATGTATACAAGAATGTCGTAAGTGACCAATGAATTAATCGAAAATGAACTGTCGGCTATTGAAATAAGTACTATAGTCCTACAACATACTTAGGATGATATAGAAATTAAGATTGCTTCTGAAGAGAG
Source organism: Phoebis sennae (assembly GCA_001586405.1). NCBI lineage: Eukaryota > Metazoa > Arthropoda > Insecta > Lepidoptera > Pieridae > Phoebis > Phoebis sennae. Next base: position 216,770 of record LQNK01000473.1, on the reverse strand, counting down.
GAGGAAAATTCCCATACAAAATGATAAAAGTGAATGAAATGTGACGTCAGACGCTTAAGTTACTCATAAATATGAAAGAGATTTAAGTAGTTGCGATATTTGTATGAATCAATGTTTCACGGATGTACGTAGAACGGATGTTAAAATTGCAAGCTTTAATAGAATCTAAATTATTAATTATACAATTTACTTATTAGAAGTAAATACAAGTACTCCTTTTGTCTATGATTTCGAATTATTTAAAATATAACTGCTCGAATTGTCGATGACCGTAGGCTTTCCGGTAGGCTCGATCCGTTATCGTTACGAAGAGATGTTTGTGTTGTTTTTATGTCATTAAATTATTTTAGTTTAAGTACTTATTTAGGCTTTTTACTAACTAATGGATCTGTGTCATCCGTTTTTATTAAAAACAAATAAACAAATAATTTGTTTGGATTCAGTCTTATTTTAACGAATCATATCTGCACTGTTCAAATAAAAAGCACATTGAACTATCAATTCTACTACATTATTCATTTCACTACAGTTATACGCAATTCCATCGAGAAATAAAGTTACAGAGCCTTCATATCTCTTCATTGTATTTTCACATATTACAATATCTTTGTCTAGTAACCATCCATGCATAAACGGATATCCTAGTAATAAAAACAAGCCCTAACGAAACCAAACTGGTCTAGACTCAGTGAACAGTATCTAACGCTTCGCTGAGGTCTAAGGATTTTCTGAGCGATTTCGCCCGATTGAAGCCTCGAATGCATTGAGATTGCACATTAAAGGTTTGCAACAAGCTTTGATGTATTGTAATGTTTTGTTAATATTATATACTAGCTGTTTCATGCGGCTTCGCTCGTGTAGTATAAAGTCTTTGCCTTCCTCAATTTATGGTCTGTCTAACACGAAATGTTTTTCAAATCGACGGGTTAGAATATATGTGTTGCCCATTTCTACCCGTGGGTGTCGTAAGAGACCACAGTAGATAATTCTGCTGCATAACACCTTCAGCAATAATAGAGTGGGAGCCGAGCATTGCATGATTGAACCAAGCTCGCGCCGGTAAAATTACCACCCCCCAGCAGAAGATCGACGTGAAGCAGTATTGCACTGTGTTTTGTACGGTGAGCGAGGGCCCAGAGGCCTGTATTCCCGTTCATTCCTCTCCCAATTTCCCATCATTAATTCTCTCCCTATCCCCTTCTCTTCCTTTAAGCCGGCAGAGTTTTCTATATTTATGATTTTAAAATCAGTTAAATTAGAAGATTTTCATGGATTATTTATAACTTGAGTATATGTCATCGAACCTCTAAAAAAAGACGTGATCAACGTTAGATTTAAAATTTTAATAACAAACTTGTTTACCATGTGACTTGCGGGTATTCTTTAAATGTGGTTATTATTTATCAGTGTAAATGTAAGCTTCATGTCCATTGTAAAGCCCCGTACATTTACCTCAGTCCTCGGGCACTGTATTTGCGATTCAAACACAGGTCAATGTATAAAATTTGTAAAGGAATCAATTCTAGAGTTTGTTACTAAGGAGAAACGTAGATTTTAAGATGTAGAGTTTTGGACAGTTGAAATTAATTCTTCACTTCCGCGAAAAGTACAGAGCGATTATCATACATAAATTCATGTGGTATGTCTGGTAAAAGTAAATATTAGCAATGGGATACATAACGGAAATGTTTTTGGGGTAAGTAATTCAATGATTTAAATTTCAATAAGAAATACGTCAACAATATTTATTAAAGCGCAGTACATTTGGTTTTGGATGTATAGTAATAATCCTAAACATAGAATTTATTTAATAATTAAATAATACTTGCTCATTTGCCTGCACACTGCCCTCATTGTATTTATTTGAATAACATGGCAAGGTTAACTAAAGATTTTCTAAGATTTTAACAAGATAACTCTAACTCTTGATGCATTACTTAAATAATAATAATAAAGAGAGATCACGAAGGATTAAAGAAGGGGAAAACGGAATTAGAATAAAACATTCTCTCTTTTAATCCTATCCGAATTTAGAACAAGATTGAGTATGTTTATATAAAACGATTGCTGTTTTAATTCCTCAGTTTTCCTCGTTTTATATCCTGCTAAAAGTTATCATCAGTTTATTTATGTTTTAGCGATTCTGCAAGCCTTGTAAGATGATGAGAATTTCATCTTTTTAATAGGCTATTCCAGTGCGTTTGTTTTCTTAAGCAGTTTGTGTAATAGTACAGTCTGTTCAATGCTTCATACCACCGTTGGTTCACTGATTAGGAGAGATCAATTCATAAGGTTGAACCAGTCACGAACAGTAGTCTAGTATTTTCCCATCCCTAAAGAAATTGATCATTGACATTGACATAAATAACATCCGCCCTATGTCCTAATAGGAGACGCAGGACTCTTCCTTCCCTTGCCGTAAACCTTAAAACAGACTGAAATAAGTCCCTGAATTTCTTAGCAAAAAGCGCTAATCCCACATTAGAGTCAGCGCGATCAAATCTCAGGGCCACGTATGAATTCTCAAGCCGTCAGCGTCGAGTGCGACACAAAGACATGTTCATTTCTATTTCTATTGTACAGAATGTAAGTCTGGAACTGGGTCGCTCTCGACTTGAGTGCACTGTGCACTGCTGATTGAGATATGCGACTCTTATTTGCTCTGGGAAGTGCGGATTGTCTTAGTATAGTTGACCTATAGAGGCGGGTCAGGTCAGTCAATTTGAGGCGATATCTGTTTCTTAATTTTGGCTTGTTTTAATAATGAGTGGTTGCAAGTAAATAATGAATACTCGAGGAGAGTAAGAATTGGGCCCAGATTGCACTGGAGGAGTTACTATTGTCATTTACCCCCAGTTCCAATACTCGGGTTCGAATCCCGGTGGGGGAAAAAAAATATTGATATTTTTCTTATTAAAAGTCGAGTAGTAAGCCTGAGTCTGGAATTTGGCGGTACCGGAGCCCGTGCCTCGGAAAGCGCGTAAAGCCGTCGGTACTGTGCCTGATCCCTCTCCAGTTCTGTCAGTCTACCATCTCATCGGATTATAAGAGTAAAGGAATAGAGAGTGCACCTGTGTTTGCGTACATACTTGTGCACTATTATATATCTCCTGCGTACCTGGCTAGTCTCTGTTGAGATTGGCCATGATGACCGATATCGGTCGGGGAGGTAATTTTTTACAGAAAATGGACGGAATCAAGAGAAAGATTCATTTAGGCAGCTATTAATATTTCATGCTGGTCCTCTGAAAAATCAAACCTCTACTAAAGACGGAAACTCTGATACAGAAGGACCCAATTGAAGGGTTAGAAAAATTCCTGAATTTGTTCATATTATAAAGGCGAAAGTTTGTAAGTATGGATGTATGGATGTTTGTTACTCTTTCACGTAAAAAGTACTAAATGGATTTGAATGAAACTTTACCACAATATAGCTTATACATCAGAATAACATATAGGCTACTTTTAATCCCTGAGTTTCCACGGGATCAGAAGCTACGCGGGTGAAACCGCGGGGCGCTGCTAGTTTGTTCATATAAATATAAACATCTTAGAATTTAGATAGATAAATAAGAAATTTATTCAGAATAAGGTGCAGAACACAAAATACTCATATATTGTCGAGAGAGAGACAAAAGTATAAACAGAAAAAATAAGAAATACAGCATGGTAAAATGGCCTGTTACAGGTTAGGTGAGGTAGTTGTACTACATTCCTGAAATAAATCCCGACTTTAAATAAATTCTCTAGTCCCATTTATATCATTTAAGTTCTGGGGCACCGTATATTGACTCGGGCACAAATTTATCATTTGACACTAGTTTTTTCGATATCCGACGGAATTAACAATGAGACGGCAAAAAATCGTAACAATGTGCACACAAGTGTTCGTGCGCGTGTTTGTTTAGGACGGTGCCAATCTTGTGTTTACCCCAATTATATGTATTGCAATGTATGGGGTACTTTTTGGGGTCCTTGGAGTGCCTAGTTTTAATTCTGATTAAAATTGGAATTTTGTTAGATAAAATGAACGATATGGACAAAATACGAATTGTTTGTTGACTTGTATTTATGTATTATGCGTATGTGTACTTTGTATATATTATGTAGTTTTCCATATGCCCTCATTTTATTTTCACTATAATTATTTTTTTTTCTTCCTCTTATTTTTCTTGTCTTGCTTTTTCTCACCTACCTATTTTATTTTTAATGATACTCTCTCCTTATTGCAAGGGTTGTCTGGTAGAGATCGCTACCGAACGATAAGACCGCCTTTTGTTTGTTCTGTATTCTAGTTTTTTTATTGTAAGCAATAAAGTGTTTTTATTTCATTCATTTCATTTCAATTATCCTAGATGTTAGTTCATCTATGACACTGTATTGACCGGACTTATAGACTTATAAGCTACTTTTTGGAGTTGCCACGGGATCAGAAGCTACGCGGGAAGCCGCTTTGTACACGCAATTGAGTTTTTGAATGAAATTTTTTTTTGTGATAAATGGAAAGATTATACACAAGTTTTATAGCAAAACTTTTTTTTTTTATTTTTTTTTCGCAATAATTTAAAAGTTATTTCAAAATGAAAATTCATTTTTGAATTGGGTGCCGAAGACAGGTCGACAGCTCCCGAATAAAACCGAGCGCGTGTGACGTCATAATGTTAAATTTCACTCATTGCAGTTGATAGTTGATACAGACATAACATGGTGTTTTGGTCTATTTAATTCTGTTGTCTTTGTTCAATATCGAAATTTATTTTCAAAATGTCACATCTGAAAGTTATCGTTCTTGTTTTATACCATTGTGTACGAACACTACAAAAACAACTCCTGACAATATGTTTTTAAATGTTCCCCGTTGTGAAGATCATTTCGATGTTAATACCATTGTCAATAATTAATTATTGATTTAAGTATATAATCTAAATAAGTAGAATTCAGTTCATTACCTTTAAATTATAGCATTAAATAAAATTATTGATAATTTTGAGAGCTTAAATAATAAAATCTTGTTTCTTTATCTCATGATGGACATCAAATTTCGTTTCAGGTTATGTATTTGATAACATTAAAATGTTTTAAATTTATGTTATAGAAATTTTTCTGTTGTTATAATAACATTTAAATAATTCATATGGTTTCTGTTTTTTTCCTACACTTATGGAAAATTATATTTTTATACAACAATAGGAGGTAAAGCAAAGATTAAAATTGATGTAGTGCCAAGTTTGACTGTCAACCTAATCGTAAAAGACAAAGTACTACAACAGTTCTTAGACCAGCTGCGGATAAAAAGAGAAAACAACAAATCATTTATATCATCTTACCTTGATGCCTTGGCACCTCGATCTTCAGCAGAATTAAATATACGTCATTTTTAAAAAAATGCATATTAATATATCAACATCAGGGATATTATCAGACTTTGCCTTTATAAATCCTTTATCACACATAGTTAATCGGAATTAACTAACAACTTATTTTTTAAAAATAAATTGTCAGTATGATTATCTAGTCACCTGTAATAGCCGTAAACGTTGTACTGTTATTATACAGATATAACAATATGACGTCACAACTACGGCGGCCCATCGTGGCGCGTTTTGTAGTCACGTGACTTTTTTGAAATTTTATCAATTTTTAATTCTCTATAAATAATTGAAAAAAACAATTTTTTTACTTTTTCGCATTCGATATCAATATTTATAATAATAAAGCGTTCAAATACATAAAAATAATGATTAATTATTTTTTTTTCAAATTCCCAATTATATGCGTATTATTAAATGCACTGCCGTACACTTTTACCTTAAGCTTTAGTTCTAATTTTTATAAATAAGTTAATAGTTAGTAATAATTGTATTAGAAGTTTCTGGAATAAATACTTTTTCTTTCTTTCTTTCTTTCAATTATGCAAATAAATTATTTGTTTGATTATTACATACGGAATCACGTCCCAACATCAGACTCGATGCTTGCCTTCATCACGGGTGGATGTTACATTTATTATATGCAGGTAAATCTTGCACTTGTTTTTATTGAGCCTGAACAAACAGACTTTTCATAATTCATGCAATAGCGATACTTATTTAAACGGAATATTTATTTTTCACTTTGGTTATATTGAATTTTAGATGCAACAAAATTTTTAGACAAGTCTTTAAGATATATCATATCTTCCTTTAAATTTTGGGCGACATTTTAAAACATTTATGTTGTTTTATAGAAGTCTTGTTTGATAAAACAGGGAAGCCTGAAAAGTTTGATTCCTCCCGTATTGGATTTTGAAGATAAGATTCTAGAAAGAAAACAGAACGTAAAAAACAGTTACGGTATGTGTAATAGCGACTAATCGAGCGTGTACGATAGTAATATTGTATACGCAACGTTTATGATCCTTACTTATTCCGAAAATCCTGGATACGGGACACAACTAATGTATAAAAATATATATAAAATTCATAGGTGACTGACTGACTGACAGAGTGACCTATTAACGCACATGCTAAACCTCTGGACGGATAGGGCTGAAATTAGGCACGCAGGTAACGTTGTTGTTGACATAGAAAGGATTTTGATCGTAACAAATATACGCGGGTGAAACCGCGGAGCCCAGCTAGTATACCATAAAGCTTCTATAAATTTGTACACAGGCATACATTTTCGGATAATAGATATTCGGCCATTGTAAAAATACCTTAGCGCATTAAGTTTATTGGCCATACATTGGAAAAAAGTGTGAATTTTTCTTTCAAATGCAATTTCTTAAACTACGTTAATCTTTTGAAAGAATGTATACACAATTTTAAACGTTATTACGAGGATATAAAGCTTTAAATCCTATGAGGCTGAAACTGCGTAGTGAATCGTGTAAAATGGATTACTTTTGTATTGCGTTTTTTTAGGAAATAGTAAACGTGAGGGTGGAATTGGGGTATTCGTTGTAAGGATTTTGAATTTGAACTTATGTAGCTTTTTAATAGGTGAATAAAATTAATATACGAATACTTTAAAATATCAAGGAATGACTAGAGTTCATTTTGGAAAAGAAAAGAACCAATTAACACTAAAAAAATTCGAATCATGTTATCAAATGTAATAATTGAAAATTATGGCATTCCGCTGGAGATTAGCGGGATGTACCTGTTAAGACCAACAAACCGCACACACCACGTTTCCTTGAACTATTTAGCTAGCCCTCGGCGTTGAATGCGCAGTCCACAACGATGGTGCTCCACTGATGACGACGTATGTGTGATATACCCGTTAAGACCAACAAACTGCACACACCACGTTTCCTTGAACTATTTAGCTAGCCCTCGGCGTTGAATGCGCAGTCCACAACGATGGTGCTCCACTCTTGACGACGTATGTGTGATATACCCGTTAAGACCAACAAACTGCACACCCCACGTTTCCTTGAACTATTTAGCTAGCCCTCGGCGTTGAATGCGCAGTCCACAACGATGGTGCTCCACTGATGACGACGTATGTGTGATATACCCGTTAAGACCAACAAACTGCACACACCACGTTTCCTTGAACTATTTAGCTAGCTCTCGGCGTTGAATGCGTAGTCCACAACGATGGTGCTCCACTGATGTCGACGTATGTGTGATATACCCGTTAAGACCAACAAACTGCACACACCACGTTTCCTTGAACTATTTAGCTAGCCCTCGGCGTTGAATGCGCAGTCCACAACGATGGTGCTCCACTGATGACGACGTATGTGTGATATACCCGTTAAGACCACCAAACTGCACACACCACGTTTCCTTGAACTATTTAGCTAGCTCTCGGCGTTGAATGCGCAGTCCACAACGATGGTGCTCCACTGATGGCGGCGGCTCGGACCGATAAATCACGCGTCGAGAGAATTACGTGTGCACGTGTGCTAGTTTTTTCGCAATGAAGATTTAGTTTTTAAATGAAATAGTATTGAACATGCAATTATTATTATGGTTAAAATAAAATAATATAAAAGTTTTAAATTCGAGCACTACACAGCGAACGTAGTCACGGGTGACTTAATAATCATTTTTATTCAATATTAGCTGTGCCCTGCGGTTTTACCCGCGTATATAGCATGTTTTTATGTTTATACTATGTTTTATATAGTCTGCGTATATTTCCTTCCTTATCCTGGTCCTATATAAGTATGATAGTAAACCGTTTTATACCTATATATAGATGTCAGAACTCTCGTTAAAAGAAATACAAGAAAATACTACATTTTTTGTATAAAACTTCGACGAACGCGCAAATATAAAACGTAACTACCTATAGGTGACTGACCCTATCTTAAAAAATGCAGCATGCCTAATACTTATTAAAGTTGTAAATTACCGGTAATACCACTAATATGTAGAAATAATTTATACAAAGCAATAAAACACGCGATATATACCGTTTACTACTATTACGAAATTGATGAGATTCAAGCGCTTAACAAACTTTAGAGTTCAGATTAGCATGTTTTATATTCATTACTAATGGTACCGCTCTCATTGAGTAATACTTTTATAATTTAAGAAAGATAAGTTACGGAAAAGATTGTTAATTAATGTTGGTTAGTATATCGTACGAATACCCCACTTTTTAAAGATACTTTACATTGATACTAGCTGTTCAGTGCGGTTTCACCTCTGTAGCATAATTTTATAAATTTAGTAAAATAGTTTTAGTATTATATTTAAGTTGTAGTTTTTAAGCCACTGTCGCATTGGGCGAGTCCTGTAATGGCGTGTGATAATGTTGAATAAATAAATAAATAAATTAAATTTAGCCTTCCGCGATGTGTGATCTATATCATACTTAAAAAAAATAAACATAGAGAGTAGTAGTAGGAACATTTGATTCATAAGGTTTTAGCGTGAGTAGTAATCAATGACTACTTTTATTGGAATTTATTTGCTTGCTCTAAAATATACAAATTCTACTTTTTAACGTAGACGTCAATAATGCAAAAAAATTGCTGTTATGTTAGATTAACGGTAAATCAATTAAAATTAATTGTGCAATATTTTGAATTAAATTGAGCAAAAACATAGTTTTGTAGTAATATTATGCATATATGAGAACCAATTTTGAATACAGGATGTAATTTAATAACAACAGAAAAATAGATATAAAATAACTATGTTTTTTTTTCGCAAATGTCGCAGGTGCGTTATCGATTTCAAGGAAGGCGAAGAAATAGGGAAAGCATAAATGAAAATTGGGAGAGGAGTAGAAATGGATGGTAGAGGAATGGAGTGGGAATACAGGCCTTCGGGAACCCGCTCACCGCTCACACAGTGCAATACTGCTTCACGCCGATCTTTGGCTGGGGGGCAGTACTTACACCGGTAGGAGCTTGGCCCAATCGTGCAAAGCTCGGCTCCCACTCTTTTATTGCTGAAGATTTTATGCAGCAGAATTACCCTTTGTCGCCTCGCGAGTATATGCCATATTGAATAAAAAATCCTTTAAAAAGTATATTTTATTCAGAGAGTCACGATGTTTTAGTGGAGTTAATTTTGTCCTTTCTAAATATTTTTTTTAATTGTTATAGGATATGTTACTTTCACCACGTTTGTGACTGTCACAACATAAGTCACGTCAATTAATTTCATTTCATTCCTATATTAATTTCCTTTTCTTATCTTTAAATTATTGTATTTATATATTATAACGGATCGAATGGCGGAGTGGTTATAACAGTATTGCGCCAGAGAGTGTGGGTTCGATCCCCGATTAGAAAATTGTTATGTGATAAACTTTGTCATTTTCTACTGTCTGGGTATTAATTTATCTATATAATAATTTATTAATTTAATTTATCTGTATGTACACAAATGTATGTTATTTTATTAGCAGCGTTTATCTCGTAAAATATTTATTTTAGCAAAACTTATTTAGAAGCTTATATTTAATTTTAAAAGAACTATCTAAGTATTCGCAAATTATTTTTTTTTATATTTATGAAGAGTCTCAATTATCAAAATCAGCGCAGTGGTTTTAAGGTGATTGAATCACAAATGAAAAAATAAACAGAGGAACAGAAAAAAATTCTATACATGGTTTTGAGGTTTTAATTTTTATACAAAACATTAAATGTACAGAAATGCCTCCGTTACTATTTGATTATATGTATAGATATTGAATATCATCTTCTGCAAAACACCACCCTGTATAACAGCGATTATTCGAAAGCGTATTGCAGTGAATAAAATATTCAAAATAGATTATTGAACCTATGAACTCGGCGGTAATTCGCGAACAACGAAACCGTTAATGTTGAATTTTTATCAACACGACCTCACTTTTCACTCACATTTAGATAAACAACATTGCATACGATTTTATGTTTTATATTTTAACTGTTAGTTAGATATGCGGTGGATAATGTTTGTGATTGGTATATGTGTTTATTATACTTATAAAAAATAATAAAAAACAATCAACTAAGCTTAAATTAAAATTACATGTAAAGCAAAATAGATTCAAGTAATTGTAAAAACTAGGAAGATTTGTTTTTTCTATAGTTTGTAATAAAGTTTGATATCGGAAATAAGTATTTTTATCTGGCAACTTGCATTTAGTTTTTCCAAAAGATTTTATTAATATAAAAATATCATAAAAAAGGCCATCGAACTCGCGAATATAGAGTGCCCAGACATCCCCTTAATATTTTTATTTTTAGCATTTTTAGGTAATAACGGAACCTTAAAACAATATGTTTCCTAATGAAGACGACACTTCAATACAACAGAGTAAATATGTTACATAAGGATTAGAAAGCTATGCAAATACGCGAAAACTAAAATATATAAATCTATCGTACGGACTGATATATTAATTCGATTAAAATAAACCCCTGTATATAACGACGTAAATAATATTGCGACTAGAATATTGAAAAACTATATTTTTATTTTTAAAATTTTAGTCAAATTGAAATGGGATGTATTGGTAACACTAAAAATTAATTACGTTATGTTTAAAAATAATATATGTATGTCGTGTATCGTAAATTGAACGTAATATATTTAAATTAAACATAAGTATGCAAATTATTTTATGCATCATAACTTTATGTCTACATTTAATTTTGACTCAAAGTCGCAAATGCCTAGCTGGTTTGAAGGAAGGGGAGGGGATAAGGAGAGAAGTAACTTTAGGATGTTGGGATAGAGTAGAATCGGAAGGGAGAGGAATGGGATGGAAATACAGGCCTCCGGACACCCGTTCACCGTACGAAACACAGTGCAATACTGCTTTACGCCGGTCTTCTGCTGAGGGGTGGTAATTTCACCGGTGCGAGCTTAGCCCAATCTGGCAATGCTCGGCTCACTGTTTTGTTGCTGAAGATGTTATGCAGCAAAATTACCCTCTGTCGCCTCTTACGACACCCATCGTTAGTAATAGCGTGGCAACAGACGTATTCTAACCCGTCGCCACACGGGTAAATAAATCAATTTCTTTCGTTTTTGTGATTTCTACAAATCCTTAAAAATCCACACATAAAGCCATAGTCCAATGAAGACAAAGTCAGTAAATGGTCTAATTCATTTTCTAGCTCTTCAGGTTTAAAGATTCTTTATTTTCATTAAGCCAATTACTGTCACTTACATGAAAACACAAAAAAAAACAGATTAACAATAAGTTAGACTCTTTTGTCCAAACTATAGTATCTAAAGTCTAGATTTTGCAAATTGCGCCATTATAAACAACGCCTTACAAACCGAATCTAAATCAAGGAAGCAAATCAAATTAATTTGCACCAATCGATACAAATCGGTGGGAAATATACTTTATGGGTAACGTATGTATATAACTCTTATTATGCATACTTTAACCGAATTATTTTATTTATTGTATTGTTTTTATATTTAAATGGCTCTTTGAAAAGTAACTTAGTAATTTATAAGATTTCTTTTTGCTTTTTAACTGATTAATTCAATTGTTTTATTCTATGATTCTATAATTTAAATTTAAGTTGGTTTGTTTTATTTAAAAGAAAATCAACTGTTCACATTCAGTATTTATTTTAAACCAAAGTGTACTAAATAATGTTAATTTAATTCGTAAATTGTTATCAAATCATAATACTGTATTTTTTAATTTTTGAGCCTTATATGTATATCTTATTTTGTTAGTCTTATATGTTATATTTCTTATCTTTTAGTTTATCTCTGTAATTTTTTTTAAGAATTAACCGTTACCATGCATGTGGTGTTAACCTATAATTTAATTACTACACTTTAAGCATAGTGTAAGTAATTGTTGGTTGACCTTAAATAAATAAAAAAAAATAAATTTAAAAGATCAGTTTAATAATAGGGACCGAGACAGGTATCTTATAAGCTGTAATGTGATATGTGCGCGCGACTACAAAAACAGACAATACCTGCTTTTTTGTCTATTTTAGGATTGCGTATAACTGTTTCTTAAGTTTATTCGAAATTTTATTTAATTTATTGTTTTAATCGTTGTAGATTAAAGTGTATTTTATAGCACGTAACACTATATTTTTGAACGTTATTCTTATAGCATGTAATAATTTGTGAACGTTTATATTTTACATGAAGGTAATTTGGATTCTAATTACGAATCCTATTAATATTATAAATGCGAAAATTTGTGAGTATGTATGTACGTTTGTTACTCTTTCACAAAAAACTACTAAACCGATTATGATGAAACTTGGTATACACATAGGTAAGGGTTCAGAATAACATACTAGGCATATAATAGTCTACTCTTGATCCCGGAGGTGTCGGGATCAGAAGTTACGCGGCTGATTGATATATATTTATGATGTATACATATAATATATTTTACTGTCGAACTAATGACGCTAAAACCCTAAGCAAAAAAATTTAAAATTCCAAAAACAAAAAACAAATCGCACACAATCGATTAAAAACTAGTTAAAAATACGAAAAATAAAAAAAACATTGTGACATTAAAAGTCGAATTCACAATCGCTGGGAGCGATATTTTTTCACGATCCTCTATTTGGCCGAGTTAAAAACATTACTAGTACCTGCTTACAAAAAATATGATTAATAGAGGTTCAAATCAAACCTTAGCCAGGTACTTGGCGATTTTAAAAAACATTGTGCTTTGTAATATATAAATCGCTTAATGTCATCGTTCGTGAGAAGGTAGAGGCGTCATGCAATATGGACTTATACAATAATTTGATTTTGTACGCACATAAATGTACGTTACGGAATTACGATCCGTCAGGTTTGAAAATTATTGTTAGAACTTAGATTTGATTTACAAGGAATTGTAGATAAAAATACATAATATATATAAAGTACATACATATACTATATAAAGTATATGTATATACTTTATATAATCTAATTTGTTATATGTAATATATTGTATACCAGCTGATCCGGCGAAATTCTTACTACCGTTTTTAAACGTGACGTACTTATGTGACAGACATGAACTATTTATAATGAATTATATAATTGTGATTTTTACTATTCTATTCACAATTTCTTCAAATTTCTCACTGTTTAAACCTCCCCTGGACGCCCACAAATATTTCAAGACTAAAATTAGTCAAATCGGTTCAGGCATTTTCGAGTTTTAGCGAGACCAACGTACAGCAATTGATTTTTGTTTATTTAGATGTACTTATATGTATATCTATTGAGTCATATTGTAATACTTTAGGATCGGATAGTGTAACTATACCTTAATAAGTAAATATCCCAAGATATCGTATCAGTGAACAGTGTATTTGTGTGTGTTGCTGGAGCACTTTATCTCCAGTACTTATTTATTTATGAATTTGCTTAAATTAAATCAGTCTTAAAAAATTAAGACTATCATTAAATGTAAGCAAATGTTGTCGTGTACAACATACTTGATATGATTTTTCAGAAAAAAAATCAAGAAGTAAGCACGATAGCGCAAAAAAGAAATAAATGACTTGCTCCTGTGTCAGAGACCCAGATCCACTTCGGGTCCCTGCACCAGAGGAGTTAGTAAGTAAGTAAGCACAAGAAATAGTTTAAGAAACTATACCTGACTATCGCAACATATGTTAACATGTAACCATTGCACACAAATATAAGAGACAACTCTTCATAAAAAAGTTTCCGCTTCATTTATTCTATCTTATCTGTAAGGTAAACCTTCAATGCAATTTTTTATTGGATGGATTTTTTTTTATTGGATGATGAATGAGGCTTGTCACCTAATGTTATGTAATCATTCGTGGACGTAACCTCAGATAAGTAACGGGTGCTTTTCTGGCGTCAAAAAAGTGCATAAGGTAGTATCATGTTGGATCAAATTGGATTCAATTGAAAATAGATTTAAGACAATTGTTAGTATCTTTATTAATATACACTTTATACCAAGTACGTAAGTTGACATAGCGAAGCGAAGTTAGTAAAATCGGTAGGGGTTACGAAGATAGGGTCAAATAGGTGAATGTTTGTCCCAGGATATCTGGAGTATGGTTTATCCGATCTTGATCAAATTTAGATGTAAAGTATACATAAAAAAAATGTGGACAAAAATAAGCGAAATCAGTAGGGGGAGGGAGGCGAAAATAGGGGCGGTGGAATAGGTAATTTTCATATGAATATAGCCGAGTGTGGAATCAAATGAAAGGTTTTGATTTATACATTACAACGCGAGCGATTCTAGCTCAGTTCAAAAAGCTGATTCTACGGAGAAGATATTGGTATGAATCTCGAATTTTCTTAGGACAGAAATTGGACAAAAAATATTTATCCTGCTTATCCCAATTCCTCCTATCCTACTTCCTACGAATATAGTCAATATGAAACTTTGGATGTTTTTGTGTCAATCACAATCTGCAATTACTAAACGGATTTTAATAAAATTTCGTACAAGGATAGGGTATGACATGGATTAGATAGAACACTAATATTATTTATTTATTTATTTATTTATTAAACACTTTATTTATAACAGCATTGAGGACAACAAAAACAGATAAAACAATATAATAAAAGCATTTATAAAAAGGCGGCCTTATCGCTGGAAGCGATCTCTTCCAGGCAACCCGAGAAAAGGATAAAAAATAAATAAAATAGAAAGGTAGATCACAATCACAACACTGCTAAAAAGACTAATGAACTACATACAACTACACATAAATTAATAAAGTATAATAAATAAACATATACATACAAACATATAAACATACATACATACATACATACATACCTACATACACATTAGTAGGATACTAGAATAAGAACAGGATAACGTTCCATATCAAGATAATTCAACCTCCGTGATAATCGACATATAAACAAACAAAGTAAATGGTACAGTCATAAAATATTTAGTCTGCGATGTAACAACCGTGGTAATCTGTGTAATCGTAATTACTGTAATTGCCGAGTCACGAGTATCTAGCAATTGCGATTTTTGGCAACACACAAATATTAAAATATTGAATTAAATAATTTTTTACGCTATTTCCACTATTGGTAAACTTAATTTATTTACAACCGGGTTCGAAAATTCATCAGCATGGTAAGACAGCGTCTATGCGCTAGGAATGTTGTAGGAAGTCTATTATAATCTGCAGCAGAATTAACCTCTGTCTACGTTCGTAGAATTGTCCTCTGTGTACGTTCTAGAATTCTCTAGAACATTCGTTTTTCCATAGACAAGAACATTTCATAATTAATCGATAAACGAATCCGTTATTTTTATAGCATTTATATTACGCAATCATAATTTTGAATCACTTTCATTATTAATTGTTTTCGTTCTCACATTTAAACATTATGAAACTGGTATATCCACTAACATCGCATTAATCGTAAATAATATCACGCACCAAAAACAATAAATAAATCATTAAAAATATCAGTTATTGGCATCATTACAAATTACTCGAGCGATTGTAAAAATTTACAATTTGTCTATGCGATTGTAAAATTTTATACCCAGGTTTACTCATAATTAACATATGTTCGTTATAAACGTACTTCGATATTTTAATGGTTCTTTTTTACTTCAAATTTTATTGCCTTTTTTCTATTAGGCTGTTTTACACGAACGACGCGTTTTTTTAGCAAGTGCTGTAAAATTTTAGGTTACTAGGAACATCATTTTATATAGGGTAAAATGTGGCTTATCGGCTAAATTTCTTCTCATATAACACAGAGTCAAGTGTTGTTAATTAAATAAATAAGTTATTTTTTTAGTATTTTCTTGTATTTATTTTAACGTGAATATTAATTATATTGGTCCGAATCCAGGTGATTTCAATGTAGAATGTTTTTAAACTTTAACTTTTCTTTAAAAGTATTCATCATATCATAAAGAGGAAATCTGTTTGTTTAATTGTAATGAATAGGCTCAAAAACTACTGGACCGATTTTAAAAATTCTTTCACCATTCGAAAGCTACATTATCCACGAGTAACATAGGCTATATTTTATAGGCTGTATATATTACATTATTTTTTTTCTTTATTTTGAGCTTTATCACATCGCGATAATGTTGCTCAAATACAAGTCAAAATAACAATTACAAATTAAATAACGGCTTATTCGCTACGTTCAAATAGTAG
>LQNK01000473.1:178335-199521 GCA_001586405.1 Phoebis sennae | reverse complement strand
TTGCCTTTTTTCTATTAGGTTGTTTTACACGAACGACGCGTTTTATTAATTGTTATACAATATTAGATTACTAGGAGCAGCATTTTATATGGGTTGAAATGTGGCTAAATCTCCCTTTCCATACAACACAAAGTCAAGAGTTGTTAATTAAATAAATAAGTTATTTTTTTAGTATTTTCTTAAATAAATTTTAACGGTTATTAACCACATTGGTTCGTATCCGGATGATTTCATCAATGTAAAATGTTTTTAAATATTAACTTTTCTTTAAAAGTATTCATCTACACTAATATTATATAAAGGACCAAAAAATTCTTTTACCATTCGAAAGCTACTTTATTCACGAGTAAAATAGGCTATATTATAGGCTGTATATATAACATTATGCTACGGGAGCAAAGCCGCTTGGATCTGCTTATTATATCTTGAGTAAATATTCATATATTAAAACTGCTTATTACGTTTGTGGTGACGATCAGTCGTGTGACCATCACAGCCCTTATATTATTGAACACTGTCGAGATCCGTGATACAACAATACAGTATTTTCGTAGTTAATTGCACGTTGTATTGTGTTTTAGGATATTACCGCAATAAGCTTAACGTTAACTGTGAATTGATAAGCCTTTGTACGTGATACCGACTTCTGTGAGACATAAAGAGGTGTATACACCTACGTACTGTATATAGTCATCAATTGTAAAAGTAATTGTTAGTATTTCATTTTATTTATTTATTATTAAATATTATAACTAATCACAAATATCTTACGATTATACTATCATTCGAGTTTTTTCGTGCACTATAAGCCGACGACCACATATATTATACAATGTTTTATAAACAAACTTTACACTTAATAAAAATAATTTTACAGAAACATCTTTGAAATTTAACTTTTTACTATAATTTGTAAAAAATGGAACATACAATCTAATTAAAATTACACTTATTAAAGTTATGCCGAAAGTTTTCAAACTGTAGATCAAATGTTCAGTGAAACTGCAGCATTCCTTTTACATGAAATACGTCTTACACCGGAGTAGTTACAACTTATAACCCTACAAAAGATAAGCATGAAGCATACCTGATATAAGTGGTTAGCTTCGTTTATTCTAATAAAAAAAAATTATTCTAATAAAAATATTCTACTAATAATGTAAGTGCGAAAGTTTGTGATGATGTATGTATGTATGTTTGTTACTCTTACACGCAAACACTACTAAACCGATTATAATGAAACTTGGTATACATATAAGTAAGGGTTCAGAATAATATATTGGCCGTTTTTAATCTCCGCGGGGCGCGACTAGTTTTGTATAAGTGGATATATTTTATTCCTCGCAAATCTTGTTTAAACTTAGATAACAATTTGTTAAGTTAATCCGCAACTTACTTCACTCAACACGTGAGTAATAAATAAGAAAATAGATAAATAACATGTAATTCTACGTAAACACACGGGTACAGTCGGTCTAGCGGGTCACTGTAACCCGAGCCGCCAGATGGCGCACTTCCGAAAAGAGCCGCAAAAACTGCTTGTCTTGAAGATGGTATGCCGTATATTACATTTAAGATGGTTCCGTATTTAATAGTGATCAAGACTAATATTTTATAATTTTTCCTTTTATTTGATTTTAATCAGGTTTAACGGATTGCTACATTGATGAGATTATTTCTATGAAAAATTATGTTAAATTTATTATAAAATAATTGAAAAGGAATTCCCTCTACCCGTGTGGCGATGGGTTAGAATACGTGTGTCGTCACCCTATTTCAAACCGTGGGTGTCGTAAGACGCGAAAGAGGGTAATTCTGCTGCATAACATCATAACATCTTCAGCAATAAAAAACAATTCAATAAAATTTTTGATGCGTCGAAAATTTTTGATCAAATTCCATTTACTTGAAAAATGTTTCATGATAAACCCAATGAAAGATTTATTTATTATTTTTATTTATTTATTTAAAATCTTACATTATTATAACAGGCTTAGCCTAATACAACAATGTAGAAACTTACATCTTTTAGTAACTCAAATATTTGTACACTTTTATTTCAAACTCCGTCATCGTGCAGTTTAACAGATCCATCTCACGACACACGGAATTCAAGATTCTTAATGCCCTTGTTAGGGGTGCAAATAGATCAAGATCCAATACTTATAATCCATATCTATAAATTATAAATAGCATCAAGAAAACGTTAATGAATTCGGTATTATATTATATACTTAGATTTTGCAGCATAAAATTTTTCCTATACCAGTATTATGTACTCTTCCTATCATATTCCACGGAACCCAAACCCCAATGATTAGTAACGACAAAGTGCACTTGCAAAGCACGTGGGCGACATTCGGCTGCATCCGGCGTGACCTGCATCTGCTGCACAAAAAATGGCTACTTGTAACAGCAATCACTTTGACTTACGTAATTATTTCATTGATGCATTTTTAAACCCTAGATAAAGGTAATATTAGCCGCGCGGTTTCACCCGCGTAACTTCTGGTCCCGTGACAGCCCCGGGATTAAAATCGCCTATATGTTATTCTTAACCCTTGCCTATATACGAGATATAGTTCATTATAATCGGTTCAGTAGTTTTTGTGAAAGAGGAATAAATATATAAATATATGTTTAACTTCTAAAACTTGGTTCCGATTGGTTGATTAAAACCGCTCGTTAATGAAAACGATTCGTATATACTATGACATTCCGTCGTTTATAGGAACCGGGTCATCATTTCAGTTCTCCATTAAGCCTTACTAAGTATATCTAATTATTCATTTGTTGCATAATATATAATATCATGAATCGATTTTGACGTGACTTTTATATTTGAGCAATAAGAAACAACAATTATTTAAGTAACCTAACTATTATCTCATCTTTTTTTTAGTTTTTATGTTATTCGAAATAACTGTGTGTGTATGTGAGTTAAAAAAACTTTCTTTCTTTCTTTATTCTTTCTTTCAATTACAAAACCTTTACATTAGTACATTAATTGTTAAACATAAATTGTAAACGATAGATACATACCCTGTAATTATACGCCAATAATTATTATTCCCGTTAGGCGGGGTCACCAGAGATGTAAATAAATGGTGCTTAATTAAAATCATTTGATCTGCAATCTAAATACATTATCGTCTATCGGAGCCAATAAACCACGGCGGAGGTACGGGTTTGAATCTCGTTTGTGAACGCGTGCTCGCCAACCGGTCAAAATTGTACCAACGTAAAAAAAATCCTAATTTAAATTGTCATTATTTATTTTTTGAACACTTTTGAAATAGTAGTAAATTATTTTTTTAACAATTAACAGGCTAAGATTTATTTATTTAAACTCTTTATTACTCTATAAAAAATCAATACACTTAAAATAACTTAAAACAAAAACAGTGTAAAGGGCGGCCTCAAAATAATCAGTGATTTCTGCCAGGTAAAGATATTATTGTTTTATTTTTTTGTGTATCACACATGCTAAATTTTGTGAATTATTGTGTTTTAATTTCTATTTAGCACATATTTTTTATTTTAATATAAAGTATGGAAAAGCAATGGTATTTTCAAATTGTATGTACAAAATAATTCAAAAGTTGTATACATATTTCAAGAATCTTCGTATAACGAGACATGACACATCATCACACATTTCTTATTACTAACATAAGTACATCCGACGTTCACGCGCACAATAACGTCCCGTACGCTTCCACATTGGACACATTCTATACCAATAACAGGGTCATAATCACCAAGTGTTTCCGCCAAGAGAAATGATATCGTCCAAATCAGAATTTTAAAATTAAATGTTCACCATTCAACACACTCGAAATAATCTTTTACAACCGCACAACCAATTTTAACTCTTATTTCTATAGAATAAAGTTGAAAATCGTTTGAGGGTGTTAAATAGAAAAATACGAGGATGGCTTTTATGATGAGACGTTGGTAATAAAATTGGAAAGTACAGTATAAGAGCGGTGTTACTACCGAGATACGCGGTACATCAAATGATTAAGAAATTCTTTAATTAATAAAGTATGGAGGTTTCGATTAACATCATATTCTATGTATTGGAAAGTCCAGATCGAATGCTAGATGTAATTTAAGATTCCTTAATTTCCTGCGTTTGATTTTTAATAAATTTTATTGTTTACTAGTTTTCGTTTGCGACTTTGGTTAACATAAATTGCAAAATGTTAAATTCCAATACACCTATGCTAGTTTTTATCAATAAACATCTTACAAGAAATTGAGACATATATTTGATAGATATGCTGACTTTTTTCTTTGAATTTTTTTTTTTAAATAAAAGTTATTTTCTAGCTGGATCACACAGATACTCTTCTCTTTAGAATGCAAAAAGAATTTTCGAAATCGGTCCATAAAGGGCGGAGATACATACTTAAAAAACGATCGAATTAAGAACCTCCTCCATTTTTCAAGGTGGATAAACACAAACAAACTTACATTCGAATTTATAACAACCTTTTTATAGGGGCTTGCTTTGAGTCTCGTACATATAACTAGTGAAAGCTAAATCTATTACATTCCTAAACGCTGCAAAAGTCCAGCAATATACAATAAAAAATGAAGCTTATTGTTACCAATTGCGAATAATCGACAATCCCGATTAATCGAATTGGCGAAATGCCAGGCGAGTAATAAAACATCGAATAGTTTATAATTGAAGCGATTTCTCGATTAATACAGAAACGACTGTACAAAGCTTTTTTGTAAGTATTTTGCAAATTACAGACACTTTTGTTAATTGCGTTATTGGTGTAAACGAAATGCTTCGATTTCAACGTAATAAAAACGTCTTAAAACGTGTATGATAGTTCAACGCCTTGGTTATTATTATTATTTATTTTATTGGCCGTTGGAAAGAGTAACTACTCAAGTTTCTTACCCGGACTTCTAGGTAGCAGATTCTCTTACTTGCAGATTTACTAAAATATAATTCTAATACGACATTTTATTAAAACTATTGATTTAAATAAATTCGACAAAAATGATTTAAATGAATAAAAGCGCACTAATGACTCTATTAATTAAAAAAAATATTATGATTTGTGCAGAATAAATGAATATTTATTATTGTAATGAATTGTAATTCATTAATTTTGAATATTATTTTAATTTTAAAATTTATGGTTTTTGACAATTTCAAAATTGAAATTATAATTTAAAAAATTTAAATTATAATTAAAAACTATTATTTGCTGTTCTTGTGAGCAAATAAATATGTAATATTTTGACTTGTATTAGGTACATATAATTTAATTTAAAACTAGTTTTTCACTCGCGGCTACGCTCACGTGGAATACAAAATTTTGTACTTTTTGTATTTTGTTGATTTTCGCAGTAGAACGACATAATACATGAAATTTTTTACGGGTTAAGAAGCGTATATCTCGTCAACTAGTTATTTTACTAAAAAACTTCAATATCATTTTAATACACCTATATTTTATCTCATTTAATTATATATTCTTGAATTTTTTTTTATCCTCCCGTTATACTATATAGGGAGAGATGCTCGTAAAAATTACTTACTTTCAAATAAAATCTATCCTACAAGTTGAACCGTGCTATAAGCATATAAAAATTTTCAAAATCAGCCCATGGTTTTTACGTTATTGACGCACATACACTCAAACAGAAAAAATTCTAATCTTGTTTTTAGTGTTTATTAAATAAATATGTTTATAATATTTGATATATATATATAATTAAATAATTTATGATATAATAATTTATATTAATAGTTTATAACATATAATAATATTATCTTATTTTTTGAATATTCAATGTACAGACACGGTCGGTTTACTGTTTTGTATGTATACCACTAGATTCAGTCGCCATATTGGCTATTACAGAACTAGATTTGATGGTTAAAATATATTACATTTCAAATCTAACTGTACTTCATTATGAACAAGATTTGTCAACTTCGTTCATTCGATCGCTAGCGGCGTATATTAACATAAGTGCTTTCCAAGTGTTTTTAAACTGTTGTACTTTACGTTTATGGTAATCTTTGTGGCTAATTTTTTATACCGATAAGAAGAAACATTAAAGATTTTATAAGTGGAATTAAATAGGCACGTGCTTGCGTTTAACGAACTATTACATTACATTCAAAATGAAAGGTTTTTAAATAAATAAATTGTATGAAACATGGCAATGATAGTTAAATAAAAACATGGATTAAGGATTTTTTTTCATTTATTTCATACGGTTCACCTGATGTCACGTGACTGACCGCAGCCCTTTGACAACATCAAAGTGTCGCAGATGCCTTGTCGACTTGAAGGGAGGGGATAAGGATTTGATTAATGATGGAAAGTAGGGAGAGGGGTAGAACAGGTTGGGAGAGAGGAATGGGATGAAATAGAGACCTCCTCACTTCAGGGTGATGAATGAAAAGCATATATTGTAAACGATTTCATAAAAATAACTGATGTGTACCTAAATATGAAAATACAAAAACTTGAAGAAACGAAAACTGTAAGCTATTTATAAAAATATATTAGATGCGCATATTCTAAAAATTGATGGAATATATTGTAAAGAATTAAATAAAAACAACATCATTGCCATTGCGCAAATTCCAAATTCTAATCTAGACAAAATATTATATCTAAAAATAAGACTGTTTTATAAATAACTAACCGCGACTCGCGGTTTCACCCGCGTAACTTCTTATACTTTAGCAACTACGGAATTAAAAGTGGCATTTATAATTTAATATTATTCTGAATTACCTATATGTATACCAAGTTTCATCATAAACGGTTCAGTTTTTGCGTAAAATAGTAACAAACACACATACATACATGCCCACAAACTTTCGCATTTATAATATTAGTAGGATCATACATCCATATAAAATAGAAGACGACATACAGTCAAACATAAACCTCATTCTTTTTAGAAGTCGTTTAACAATTTCAAAAGTGCAATTTCAAATTCAAAAAATATATAAAAATACATTGGTAGTGTTGTGCAAAATCGAATCTACATTTAAATTGTTGTCTATTGTATAAATTCAAAATGTTCACATCCGTTGTCTACGGATGTTTATAAAAAAAACAACCTAGTTTCAGCTCATAATACGAAGTCCATTTCTAAGATGATAAATGCTTCATTATACATTAGATTGTAGTAATAAAGTTCCTCCCACAGTATTTGTATATGGCGATGGGTTACATACGGCATATTTATTAGATCGCTTTTTAGAATGTGTGGTAAGTTAATTGGGAAATGTAGGTGCGGTAAATTCTTTTGTATTTTTTTTAAAGTACGGAAATACAATGACAAATATTTTGTATTCTTTACTTGTGTTCGTTACGTATATTTTGATGGCATTTGTAATGAAATGAAATGAAATAATATTTATTTGTAGAAGTGCCTTACAGTAAATAGGTGATTTTTTTTTAAATTTAGTTCCATGCACTTCTTGCCTTACATTAGGCATACAAATTTAAAAACTAATTTTACACCAACAAAAATATAGTTACAAATTACAATATCATTTGCGGATGTATAATAAAATTATCAACACAATAGTAACATTTTTTAACGAGAAATGAATTTAGAGACTGATTTGTTGTGAACACAGCTTAGACCAGGATTTCTATATGAGAATGATTCAAAGAAAATTAGTAAAAATCTTTTGTGCGTTTATCAGTACCAACTACCAATCCAACTAATAGACCTATTATAAATATGTAGGTTTGGATGTTTGTATGTTCGGTCGATTGGATATGTGTATCAATCAGGGCGCATCTCCTGAACAGATTTGGAATGAAAATTCGTATAGAGCAGGCCCTCAGATAACCAGGTTCAAACAAACAGACGGTCTCTTCAATTTTATATTAGTGTAGTTAGAATAAAAAAAAACTTCTATAAAATTCAAATCCTACGTAATACAATATATATTACTAGTTCTTCCGCGCGGTTTCGCTCCCGTATCATAATGTTATACAACCTATAGTATAAGGAATACTATAGAATTCCAATGGTAAAAGAATTTTTCAGATCGGTCCAGTAGTTTGGGAGCCTATTCAATTCAATAAACAAACAAAAAAATTAAAACTTTCCTGTATTAAAATATAAGTTTAAACAAAATAGCACTAAAAGAAAA
Source organism: Phoebis sennae (assembly GCA_001586405.1). Lineage (NCBI taxonomy): Eukaryota > Metazoa > Arthropoda > Insecta > Lepidoptera > Pieridae > Phoebis > Phoebis sennae. The sequence goes on along the minus strand of LQNK01000473.1, from coordinate 191,357 downwards.
GCCTTTCTTTATGTTTGGCCACCTAAAACTGTATTAATTAAACCAATTTATTACCGTTTTTTCACAGCCCTTATCTAAACACATTCTGATTAGATTTTAATTAGTGATAGCGGTCGTAAACGTTATTTGTTTAAATAAATAATTTACGCTCTAGATATACGTGATTGATGGGTCGTAGAATAGAAACTATGCCTGTTTTATGTCGTTATAAATAGTTTGATTTGATAAGTATTGATATGTTTATTAATGTTAAATTCTTTAGCCATATTCTCTGTTTCTACTTATTATTGTAATTTATTTCTAGTTGTTGAAAAGTGTGTCCACCAGAGACAGGTTCTCTTTAAAAATTACTACTTCCTATCTACTATCTCAGATAAAATACTACTGTATAAGTATTGAAATAAATCATTTTTCACTTTCATTAAAAAAAATCACAAAAAATTGTAGAGATTATTTTTAGGGCATTGAATCATTACTTTGTTTTTATCAAAAGGCTTTTAATTTTTCCTGAAATAAAAACTCGGCGAAAATTAGGGAAAGTTTTTTTAAAATATATAAAAAACATTAAATAATTTATTGCTCATTAATGGTATCATCTTGAAATAGACTTTACATAAAATTTAATCCATCAAAAAATCAATCCAATTTATGTCATACAGAAGAAGGTTGCGTTTTAAAGTTTATAAACGTTCATCATCAAAAATCTCGCTTAGCACAGAAAAGGGAAACCTTTTTCTTTACAAATATTTAAACATATCAATAAGTAGCTTAAAATTTATTTTAACAAAGATTATGACTAATATTTTATACCACTCCACAGCGCCGCTTCTTCATCCTCTTCAAGTCCACTCTCGTTATATTATACCGAATTTATATAAAATCTTTTTACATTGGGACCTTCAAGAAGAGAGCCTATAAACATCTCAAAGGCAAGGTTCTCGTGTTGCCTCTAACATCGCGAGCAACTATGGGCGGCGGTGATCACTTTCCATCAGGTGACCCGCCTGCTTGGCGATAAAAAATACATATAGCCAATGTGTTACCCTGATCTGAAACCTACAGTAGGGACTCACATATACAATGAGCAAGCTGTTTGTATATGTTCGTGATTCCACATTATTCCTCACCACAAATATAAGGCAGTAGCGTTCCAACTTTTGTGTGAATAACATTGCAAAAATAAATAAGTGTTAAAGGGAGAAAACTTTTATAACTACATCACGCTACTCAACACCTACATTACTGTAAAATTTCATTGAAATCCACTCGCTATTTTTCGTGTAATAGTAACAAACATAAATCATCATCAAAAACTATAATTATTATAGTCCTTTTTTGTTAACCTAAAAAACTGCATCACTGCACGCGGAACATGGGCAAACATAACAAATCAATTAGGTACATCTAGGAAATCATTGGCACGACTCTGCTGATATCCGCGTTCAAATTATAATTGCTACAAACTCGTTCTTTATTGCGATGTTACTTAACATTTATGTAATTAGATTACAATATTTCATGTTATATCACTTTTTATGGAATAATCAACTTATTCCAATTATAAAGGAACGCTTTTCGCGCGGTTTCGTATGGAATAATCAAATTATCAACTTATTCTAATTACAAAGGAACGTTTTTCCCGCGGTTTCGCATTAAAATCGGGGTCTATAGCCCAATAAAGGGTATGTTTTCTCTAAGGTAGCTAATAAACCATAATATCTCAATTCTATCACTCCCAAACTCTGATGGGAAATCCTTGTGAGATCGGGAACAAATCTTAGTTATTGGGGGAACCCTAATTATACTCCGTTAAAAGTCAAAGAGAACATGAGGCACAAAAACAATTGGAAACTAGACTAAACCTCAAACCCCGCAGAAACCATGAAATATTAAGGGCGCATACCAAAAATACGTGTTTTTAAACCATTAACTATGCTGGAATTTACGTACACTACAATGGTTAGTCTACACGTTCTACACGTCTACAATTCCTATAACCGTAATAATCTTTGAACCATTTATTAACCTCAAGACGATATTGTCCCTTAAAATATTATATTCTAAATTGCACCCTCTCAAAGATTTCACCTTAACTTCTAGGTACTTCTAGGGCCTGTATTCCTATCCCATTCCTCTTCCATCCTATTATACTCCTCTCCCAGCTTCCTATCATTAATCCTTTCCTCTTCCTTCAAGCCGGCAAGGCATCTGCGACTCTTCGGTGTTGTGGGTGTTCATGGGCCGTGGTCAGTCACTTAACATCAGGTGAACCGCATGCCCCGCTTGCCCGTTATCACATAAAAAAAAGAATAATCCCAATAAAAATCGAATAAAAACCGAGAGGCATATAAGCATATGATAATCTCTCATATTTAGTACATCATTAATATGCAATTTCTAAACGTTTTCAATGATGGTATCTCCGATATTAACATACATGTAAACATTTGGAATTACTTCACTTGAACAGCTTTTACTAATTAACGTGAGAATTATAGAGATTAATAATGTACAGTGTAGCTAATTTATTAATGTCTTTTGATATTTTTTGGCTCTTTGGTATATCCGTTGCATTTTAAACTTGATTAAGCCTGGACGCATTTTTTATCTTGAATTTATACTGTAGAGATGTTGAGTATATTTACTTAAAAAACTGATATTATATAACTCCTATTCAATAGTGCAGTAAAAAATAAACTATATATGTTTCGAAACAAACTAAGTCACAGTTTATACATATACAATATTCTTGATTATTCCATTAAGGCAATGTAATCAAATTCAATATACATTATAATCTTATAAATATTCTTCAAATTCCACGTAATATTTTTAATCTGTGTTACAAAGATGTACGCCAACATAATTATCAACCGGTCGGCAACAAATTTAAATAATAAAGATATAGGGTAATAAAAAAGCATATGTCACATACCTACTTATCAAATTTATTTCTATTTGGGGGCAATGATTAAGTGAATAATAGAAACGGCTTTATGTTTACTGCCTCTAAGGTATCCTAAAACGTTTCTAAGATCGTTAAGCAGTGGATTTCTACTGAAGCGAAAGTAAAGGTAAAAATTCTAACCTTATTGAGGAAAATTGATAGAATATATGATAGAGATGCATTGTAGCATATGTTTAAAAAAGTATTTCGTGAAATTCTCTGACGAATTCACTGTACATCAAATTTAATATGGACAGTAGAGGCAATAGTAGTAGTTACTGTTATATATATTCTTATACCCTAGTACCTTTTTCCGCCTGAACACTCATATAAAAAAATATATAATACTCATGTAAAAAGTAGTTCGATTTACGAATTTGTGTCATTATTGTTGGAATTAATCAGAGTCGAGGCTGTTTTACATGACGCGATTAGAACTATTATAAAAATTTTTCTTTTATAAGACAACGACTCTCCTTCAAAATGTGTAAGACTATAGCTATCCTATTTGTGTTATAGACTATAGCTACACAGTTGTGATTTTATAATAAAATCTATCTTATTCATCTTCCCAACATACATTATCACACTCTCATTAAAATAATTTTATTAAAAATAAAAACATATTTAAAATGCAAATTTCTGCACACGCCGTTGTATTAGAAACATCGTAATATATTCACACCTCGACGGGCGACCTCACTTCTAGTGTTATTAACGGGCTTAATAACTTATGAAAGTATAATGAAAATATTTTTCAGTCTCCATAAAGTGCTGCATTGCATAATTTAAATTAAAAAATACATCCCATGTTACTTACTAAAATAGAGCTGAACTACTTCGTCAATCTTAACCCTAATTTGAGTAATACTTAAAACAATATTGATTTATATTGAGGCTTATTTAATGAAATCTTTGGAACTAAGGAGTAACAGTGTAATTGTATGTTATGAAAACTTTAAATTCAGTCGTCTCTCAGACGCAAAATAGTTTAAGTGATTCATAAATAATGACATCATTAAACCGCGTTTTATGTATTTCAAATCCTTTCCTTCCAATTACCATTTCCTCACATTTTAAAGCAGTAAAAATCTTATCACCAGTTCGAAATTTAAAATGATTAATCCGTTCGACCATAAATGTGTTTGTCCAAAACTAAAAACTATTAAAAGATGTGTCACATCAACGCACTAACACCTGTCTAATCTATGACAATTTACCGTACAGAGCGTCAGTTCGGCAATTGGCGATGTCGCAAGAGCATATTATGTATTCATACAATAAAACAGAAATAACGAGATGTGCTCCAAACGGGTATCTTCGTATAAGGCACGGCTCACGCAACACTACATTAGCGTTCAATGTTTTATTGCTGTTTTTAGATTTTAATATAATTTGTTTATGTTGAAATCTATTGTTCAATATTGTGTTTAATATTTGGTTGCTTCTAGGTTAGTGTAGGTACTAAAGGGCAGTTTTTTTAAAGAATATTTTTGTATTGATTGATAGATAGAAAATTTGTTCAGAATATGGTACACAACACACAGTTCGTAAGAGAGACAGACAGAAGTATAAACAGAAAAAATATGAAATAGAGTATGGAAAGAAATTGCCTGTTACAGAAGGTTAAGTGGGGTAGGTGTATAGGAATAGGTCCTGACTCAGCTGTATACCAGAATAAAGGGATAGCACTGATCTTCCGTCAGAACCTATACCTTAATATAAACATACTTTTACATAAAAAAAATACATTTTATAGATCACTTAACACCCAGACAGTAGAAAATTACAATGTTCATCACATCATAATTTTCTATTTTTTTTATGTAAGAACAGGCAAGCATTCATGGGCTGCGGTCAGTCACATCAGGTGAACCGCATGCCCGTTCACCTGATGTTAAGTGACTGACCGCAGCCCATAAACATCCAAAACAGCTTCTACTCCTGGAAATCGAATCCTCCCGCGTAATAGACCAATGCTATACACTGCGCCAATCGGGTCGTAATAACCGTATTTTACTACACATCCAACTTTCACAGACTCACCTACACATAAACACCAATAAAATAATATTATACCGATAAACTATTCATATAAACAGTTCCCAAATAAAAGCGCACTCAATATTATGATCGTCATAAATGCGGCATCTGTTAAACAAGACAATCAGATAATAGTTACGTTCAAATAAAATTGTTTACCGCGGGCTAATATTGTTTAATGAGATCGATCTGCTTTCGGAAATCAAGGATCTTTCTAACAATTTATGATAAAATCTTCATGTAGTATTAATAGTTTGGAAGCTGATTATTGATGAAAATGTATAGTAATAAATCCTTGTATTGCAGCAAAATCCCAAAAGTGTTCAATATAATAAAAATTCTATTTGTGTGTGTGTAATAAAGTACCACTTGAAAAAATGCAGTAACAAAATATTCCTGACAAAATTAAGTAAATGGCAGTTACCAATTGCTTTCATGACATAAATGAATTTTTGACGCAACATATATTATATTGGACTGTAAATTTTACATATTATTATTGCTAATATTAATTTTGTTCTTTATTTACTTTGTAATCACTACATATTATAAAGCAAAGTCCTACTCTACTATATATTCTTAGATCTTTTCAAGTACCCACCAGATTTTTAATTACAGTACTTACGAAGCCGGGGCGAGTAATACAAATTCGGAATTCACATTTAAAATTTTCCAGAAAACCTTACAATCTGCTTCTATCTCTATAAATTGAATTTAAAGATGGTGGACAACGATAGTTACTGATGTTATTAAACAAGAATTTTCTCGTACAAAGCAGTCATAACGTTTTATTTTCTTAGACAACGAAGTCATAAAAAACACTACATAAAATATGATTAATGTGTTTTGTAAGTGATATTAACCGAAAGTATGTTTATTGGTATCTAATAAACAAATGCGAAACTGTTATTTTAAAAGGTTAATTCGAAGGGTCAAATTCGGTCAAACCAAGTTTTGTTAGTTACGTTAATATATGCAAAATTGTATTCTATGATATTTAATGAAACATCATTTTACCAAAAATATAAAAAAAAACTGTACGGTATTTTTGATTTAATTTGAATTGATTTCGCAAAGTTTCTGTCCGTTTTTAACATACGATAAATATCTTACTTGATACAAACTTTTGGCTGACTTTCTGTTACATTTGTATAGTTTTTTTATTATTTTCCTAGCCGTGCCCTGCGGTTTCACCCGCGTATATCTGTTTTCCCGGCTTCCCATCAGTATTAATCAAAATACTTTCACAACAGATGCCTATGCCAAATTTCGGCCCGAGCGGTTTAGGCTGCGCGTTGGTAGATCACAATGTCAGTCAGTCAATCAGTCAGACAACTTTGAATTTTATATATATAGATTTATTAACATTGAGACAAATTTTAAAGAAAGGCAATATTGCCCTGTGGAAAAATAACGAAGACCTGCGAGATATCTAATGATTTTTTAACAAATTTATGAAATAAATGCAACATGAAATTTGTCATATGTCAGTATCTAGAACATTCGATAGAAATAAAATAGTGAACGTTTTTGACAACTTAACATTTTGTAGTATGGTTTTGAGGTGTAGTAGACACAAAAAATACATACACTCGAAAAAGTCCTTTCAAATCAACACGAATTAGAAATCTCCAAACAAATGTTTTTCTTACTTCTATTCATTTTTATTAAAACCCCTACTAACAGTTAACTGCGAGATCTATGAAATCAATCTTAAGATATCTACAGATAACACTTAACAGCCCAACTAATTAACGTACTAGTAAAACGATTATAATAAAGTATATCGTTAAATAAAACGCGCCGTAAAAATAAAGCACTAAATATTTTACAATTATAAGTTTGTGAGTAAAAACTTCGTAATGGTATGCGTATGGTTACCTTTTTATGGGCGCGAACTATTTGATCGCATAGTAAAACAAAGAAAGGTATTTAAAGATTAACGGTCGTTTTCAATATTCTATCTATCCCTTGTTTTGCTTACTAAAGTCAGGCAAATCTAGCTATTAGCACTTACTTTGATTTCAATATGCTCTCGACGGATAGCCTTTGTTATGACTTTTGACAATCAAATGTCATTTAATCTGAGATCACAATCTATCCATAATCTTTGATACATTATTGAAAACGGCCGTAAATTGAGAGCCTGACGTAAGAGTTTATCCCTATATTACTACTGGCTCGCTCCGAACTAGCGTTGTAGGGTAATCTAGAGTCTAGACCTTTCATTTGATACCACAGTCGGTTATATTCATACGATAATATCCTATTTAACTTCCTTATCAATTATTTATCTATACTATTCGCGTACAACATTTTATCAGTATCAGAAAAACCAGATGAACCATACTCCTTGGAAAAAATTAAATTGAATCACTCTTTAATTTTTATAGCTTTATCAATAATACGCAAAATACCGTCGCCATATTATTTATTTTATTTATTTATCAATTCAACATTCTTGTACTTACAGCTAACGCCAAAGCATACATAGATAGTTTAAAATTGGTTTAGTATTCTATATTCTCTTTGACTTTAAATATATGAAATAAAACAAACATTATGACTTGTCAACAATTATTTTATGTCCAAATAAACTTATTTACTTTTTTTTAATTTTAGAACGCCATTTTTTATGTAGGTACGCTTACACGCTCTATCCATACAATTCTAACGATACGATTAAAATCATGCCATCAGAATTGTAGTAGAAAACACAAAAAATGTACATACTCAAAAACGTCGGGTTAAAAGTCCTTTCAACTCGACACGAATTAGAAATCTCTAACAAACTTAATTAAGTATAATGACAATATTAAACCGATATCAATTAAAGTACAGATATAAATTAAGTCCGTACGGACCACACGCGTAGAAATTATTTAATTCCGAATTATACTCATTAATTAACCTTTCTCTGCTTGGTATTTTTGTACACGGAGATTAGATTTTGTAATATCGGTTTTGCTATTTGTCTTGTCTTGGTAAATGTAAATTGTTGTTTTTCTTTTTGGAACTAGTTGTTAATAATTTGGGATTGTGTTTTTTTATAGCTTAAAGTTTTGTTTTGAATAATAAGTTTATTAAAATAGTGATGAAATTGAAAATATAACTTCTATTGCATAACGAGTGTAAAGTGTAGTTATGTGTGGATATTTTGATAAGCGTTATTGTAAATTGTGTCAGGAAAATTTAAAGGATGTAAAATTTGTAAATAGGAAAATGGACGTTTTTGGGTGGGCCATTCTGATAACAATAATATAGGAACAACTTTTGTGGGAGTAACGTCTTACTAATATTATAAATGCGAAATTTTGTGAGGATGTATGTATGTGTGTTTGTTGCTCTTTCACGCAAAAACTACTAAACCGATTATGATGAAACTTGGTATATAGGTAAGGGTCTAGACTCTAGAATAACATATAGGCAAGGAGCCTAATCCCGGAATTGCTACAGGATCAGAAGTTATGACATTCTTTATTAACAAACAGAAAACTTATATCAAGCTAACAATCAATTCGCTATTTAATATATTTCACAATTCCCTCTTATTTCAAGTGAACATTAAAATTAACATATACTTAATATTACCTACCCGAAATGCGCATAAATCATTTTAACAAAAGGCGAGCGGTACCTTCTAATTGGACGTCGCCATCTTGAAAATACCAATTTGGTCAAACGAAAACTAAGGCCCACTGTGTAACAGTATATTGCACCTATGGTCACCATCATTTCGACCATTTATAAATTTAAAGATCTTAAAAATGCCTGGTTTTTGTTTTTTAGATGTTAGGGTTCCTGTACCTAAAAGGTAAAAAGAGGGTCTTATTATTACGCCTCCGCTGTGTCTGTCTGTATGTCTGTCACTATACTGATAGCCAGAAACCTGAACTGAAATTAGGATTTTACATCGATAATAATAAAAAATTAGAATTATACTTTTTCATGTTAAGACATGTTCATTTACCTTCTCTTTTTATCGCAAGCTAGCTTTCCGCCCGCGGCTTCGTATACGTGGACTACTATCCTATCTTTCAAGTGCGATCAACCTGCACACAGTCTGTAAAATTTGGTTTAAATCGGTTAAGTAGTTTAAAAATCCATCGCGGACAAACACTGTGACACGTAATTTATATATTAAGATATGAGCAATTTGTTTAAAATATCAGTTACAGATTCTATACATGCATAGACTTTCCTGTGTTAAAATATACCACAAACTCAAAAAGAGTGTTTTAAAATATATTGATTTATTTCATAATGTTTCCTGATTTTTATCTCTCTGCTCAACTCGTACACTCACTACACTATCAAAGATTAACTGGTAGAAAAATGCCATTTAGGTATTAAGTTCGCCTTTGTTATACAGGAACAATACATAATTTTCTATCGATCGTTTACTGATTACCGACCTTATACTGATTTGCAACAAAATACAATTGTCACAGATTACTTAATATTCATAATATTGTCCCAAATTTACAAACGCTTGGACACCTCTACCGTACCGCGAAAGAACATAAAACCCGCGGCTATTAGATCTGTTTGTAACAAACGACATTTTTATATCCTACAAGTAAGTGACGCACACATCCACGAAACACACACGATTTCGAAAATAAACGCGTGCGTGCTACGAGCGACGCACACACGCGTAGATACGTACACAAATGTGCTAAGTAAAAAATATTATTATAGCATAATACGCCATAAAACACGAGAATCTCGGCGCGAAGGCAGCGCTTCCAAAACTATGATGGTTTTAAAGACGTCGTAGCACGCCTACGCGCGTAGCGTTCGGCGCCGCTTGTATAAGAATTACTGTTATTCAATAATCGTCCTTATTCTCTTAGCTTTAAAAACCATCTGACATACGACTGCCTTTCATATAATTGTATTTTAACGGTCTTCAAAAAAAGGAGGAGGTTCTCAATTCGACCGTATTTTTTTATGTATGTTGCCGCATAGCTCGGGCTTTGATGGACCAATTTAGGAAATAAAATAATTTTACCAATTAAATTATCGATGGTTTTGATGTTAATGTCTTAACATGAACTCTTTTAATTTTAGAATACAGAATCTTTGTGACCATTTTATGAACCATCTTTTTAATGATTAAATTGGTGTTCCTAAGCCATAAATCTATACTATACTAATAATATAATGCTGAAATGTTTTTGTATGTTTAAGAGTGCCGATAACAGGAGCCACGCCATGCGGAACAGCTAATTAAGAATTTAAGTCAAATAATAAAAATATCGGTTTTCATTTATTAGTTGTTTAATAACTATTTTAAAAATAATAAGTTCATAAAGACACCAAAAATATATATTTTTTAATTACAATAGAAGTTTGAGAATCTCCAAGAAGACGGTACTCTAACATAAACAATGTCAGTGATTTCTATTAAAACCATTCGGCATTTCGATATACGAATTATACTAGAAGATGTCTGGGAACGATTTCTACGCAATGTGCAATAAATTACGCAGCGGCCACGTAATGAGAAAAACAACTCTATTTACATTTTATTAAGGTACATTTTCCATTGATGTGACTTGTAAGTGTGGATAATAAAATTTTTAATTTCGGTAAGCTCTTTGTTTGAAAGTTTAAGGACGTTTGACGATATTATCCGACTAAATAAGGGTGTACTCGATCTTTACGAGGCTATGAGACATATAAGGACTTTTTAAATTAGACGACTAAGCTTTTAAATTTGTGTTGATTTGTAGTAATAATTAATAATTTTTATTTATGAAGACGTATCGAATATGACGCCTTAGGCTGATTCATTATTTTAAACAATAAATTCTCGATTTTTTTGTTACTTGTGTATTATCTATATTATGTATATGTTTATTGTATATATATATATATAGGCTAACAATGATAATGCTTTTATTATAAATTCGACCTAAGTTAGTTATTAATAAATAATATTCGCGTTAAATAATTTTTTTGATTAATTTTTACTACTTTTTAATAATTGTCAGTAATAAAAATTTTCGCCAAAAAATAGAACCGACTTCCTCACTCTAAAAAGTAAAAAATAACTTTTATTTGATTTTTGTTGAAATCTATACAAAGTCGGTGCAAAATCTTGTTAAATTGAAAATAGATAAAGGCACCGACTTTGTATAGATATCAACAAAAATCAAATAAAAGTTATTTTTTATTTTTAGAGTGAGGAAGTCGGTTCTATTTTTTGGCGAAAATTTTTATTTATTACTTTTTAGTGCCCTTGAAGGGTAATCACGTCATCTAGTCACAGTTCAGTTGATATATACATCATTAAATCTTAACCGCAAAAAATACGGTCGAATTGATAACCTCCCCCTTTTTTTGAAAGTCGGTTAAAAATTACACTAGCTGATCCGCCCGGCTTCGCTCCCGTAGCACAATGTTATATACATATATCATATAATAAAATATAGCCTATACGGATTCGGAAGAATCCCTCTAAGTAATGGTAAAAGAAATTTTGAATCGATCCAGTAGTTTTTGAGCCTATTCAATACAAACATACAAAAATACAAAGGTTTCTGTATAGATATAATAATAATAATCAAAATAAAATTTATTTATTTAAGGTAAGGAGTTAAGGACCCATTGTACATACACTATTTCTTAAAAATAAAATTAAATTTAGACATTTAAAAAAATAGTTTAAAAACAACAATTGTAGCACTAAAACATAGAAGATATGTCATCAAATACGTACATGTTTTTTATATTCTAACCCGGAGATGTATTAATTACAAACAGGTCAAAATAAATTATACTCAATGTTGCCAGTAATTGGACGTTACCGTTTAATTTATATGCCATTTTTAATGTTTTTCTCAAGGCTCGAGTATTGCTCAAGATTACTCCTTATTAGATGAAGATGATTAAATTGGTATTTATTATTTGAAGGTAAGCAACAATCGTCACTTGTATATCCGCTTGATTTGTACTTTTTATAATGTGATTTTTTCTTACATTTGCATGTATCTCTATTCGTTTTTTTACTTATTTATAGATAGTGAAATTGGTCGTTTTGTAAATTGAACATAATATAATGGGAGAAACTGTTTCGTGAGATACAAGTTATAATATATAGAAAATGTTTACTTTATAAAATAATTATTCTGCATAGGTATTATAATAAATATTAATGTATATTGTATGTAATTGTAGTATATAATACCTTGCTCTACAATTGATGTTTCTCTAGATGAAAACTCAATAACTATATTTTATTTGAGTTTTGGATGTTTTTTACGAATTGTATTATATTTTGTCAATTAATAATTTCCTAATCAATTAAAGTATATTTTACTATTCTATGTGTCTCACTATATTTAATGTGCAGTGCATTATTTAACATCTAAGTGTGGAAAAACATTAATTAAATAAAAACATGCAAATGAGAGGAAAATAAAATATTTTTTCTCAAAACATTAGGTAATACGATTACTAGTTCAGTGATTTAAAATATTCTTAACCTAGTTATTATAAACTAGCTTTGTACCACGGTTTCGCTCGCGTAAATTTCCATTTCCCTTGGGAATACAGGGAAAAAAGTATCTTCTTTATACGTAGTTTCATCTAAAAGGTTTCTTTGGTTTTGGCGTAAAGAAAAGACAGACAGATAGAGTTATTTCAAATTTATATGTAGAGATAGATAATATAATTAAGAAAAAGGCAAGATCAATGTTTTACCTATCAAATTCGTCACATTGAATAACATGCTTGCATGCAACAATTTATACATTTGTTAAAACATCCTAGAACTATAGTGATTGTAGCGAGTAAGGGCAAAATCTTTCATATAAAAGGATATGAGATTTTATTACAAATCATGTATAACTTATTAATATATCTTAAAATACAAGGGAGTGTGACTATGTGCAACTAGCAAAAGATGGAGGAAGACTCAAATTTACCTCAAAGTGTCGCACTGAGTTTATCATATTTTATTTATTATTTATTTCACTCTTTAATGTACTGTAAAAATACATAATTAGGAGCTAAAATGTTGGTT
>LQNK01000473.1:139668-178217 GCA_001586405.1 Phoebis sennae | reverse complement strand
TTCCACCACGTCAATAAAAAACGAATTTTACTAACACAATTGTGTATTTCAAATTCGTTTTTTAATGGTATATTTTTTATATAAATATAAAGAAATGCTTATATTTAAGATGGTTTTCTAAATTGCGTTGTTTAATATTTTAAGATATTGTGTTTAAAAGTTCTATTCCTGGCCAGGCAAAGGCACAGAATTTCAGTCAATTAACCATTTTACTATAAAGTTTTTTTATTCATCAAAAGTTTTTATAAAAAATTCAATCAGCAAAAAATAACTTTTAAGCATTTTGCCGTTTCTTTAATTTCAAATTTGACTCTAAGTCCCCCTAAATTTTCTAAACCCATTCATTTTTAAAATCTTTGTCCACCCATAGTAGGGCATAGACCACCTGTCCTTTTTAAATCTTTGTTTATTTTTTATTTTCCAAATGTTTATTTTCCAAATTGGCCTCTGTTGAGGCTTTGTCCACCCATAGTAGACCCCCTGTGCTTTCCTTATTAAAAACGCTAAAGAAAACCATCAAAAACGCAGCACCATACAAAAGTGTACGAACCCAGAACGCCGTGAGGTTCGGCTGCAGCCGGCTCTGCAGGTCGGGGTCGGAGAGCGCACCGCGGCCCAGCGACGACGCCGAGCTGCCGGACGGCCGCTTGCCGCGCCCGCGCCTCTCGCCCTGGGGGGACACTACGGCTAGGGTGGAGAAGTAAACGCGATGATAGCAGCAGGGGAAGATAATTTTCCTTTGCCTTTTTAATTTTACATTTTTTTGAAGTTCTTGAGGGGGACTAAAAAACGTTCTTGTATAAGCTATGTTTTTGTAACAATGTGAACTATGTTTCAATGATTTTAAATATGTGTAGGAAATAAAAATGCCATTACGTACATACATCTTGTATAAGAAATGAAAACTCTTTCATTTATGATTAAAATAATGAAATTGCTTAATTTTGTCAATGGTTTAAACTGTACAAAATAAGTTTAGAGGGGGAAATAAAATTATTATAATGGAAATGCTGCTATCATCGACTGAGCATCGCTTACTTCATATCTATAACTAGTAACTACTTGAAGCTGTGTCACACTCCCTAGGGATTATATTCAATCTTAGATTAACTTTTGTCCCCCCAGGCTTAGGGGGACATGCTTTACAAAACTTAGTATATGATCGTAGGTTCGATTACCAAAATTATTAAAAATCAAATTTTTAAGTAAATGAAAAACATAAACATTCTGTTTTAGTCCGGTCAAATTAGACATTCGGTGCTACATAAATTCGCAACAAGCTGAATTTCGGTACGGGAATGATGGGGAACTTTCAGCTATTGTTTATAATCGTGTTTTGAACATTTGTACCAAAATTCAGCTTGTTGCGAATTTATGTAATTTCACCCTAATTTTTTGGTCTAATTTGACCGGACTATTATTTTAATTATAATAAGATGTTTGCATTAATTAACATGAGTACATATAAAAGTTTATAAATATTATAAATCTACCTCGGCATGTTTTCTTAATTTTATAGTAACTTGTTTCATAAAATGATAAAATAATGTAGTATGAAATATTATTATTGTTGATTTTAAATATTTTCTAAATCAACAAAAAAATAAATCTTTACTCGTCATTGTCGGCCTCGTTGGTTCATTGATTAGCGCGTTAGCCTAACACCCGAGAGGTCCTTAGTTCAAGCCTCTTGAAAGTTTAGAAATATGTATCAGTCTGGCACCACAAATGGCTACCTACTTACCATAAAATACAAAAAAGAAGCGCATTCTCCCTTTCCTTTGATACCTTTCCTTGATTTCCATTTTTTTTCTTTTTATGTTACAGCAGGCAAGCGGGGCATGCGATTCACAATTTTACGTCACTGACGCAGCCCATAAACATCTACAACATCAAAGTGTCATAGATGCCTTGCTTGATGGAAGGGGAGGGAACAGGATGGGAGAGAAATGGGATATGTATTCCTATCCCGGAAAGGCCTCCGTATCTCCGCTTACCGTATGAAACAGTACAATACTGCTTCACGACCATCTTCTGCTGGATACCTTACCACCTGGTAATTACACCAGTACTGATTTGACCCAATCGTATAACGTTTACTCTTTTATTACTGAAGATGATATGCAGCACCATTACCCTCTGTCACCTCTTACGACACCGTCTAAGAAATAAAATATAATTATTCTATAAATCACATTTTCATTGCTCGGATCACCAACAAATTAGTAAAAACTAGATACTTAGAAAAACTCAAACAGCCACATCCTTAATAGTATCAACCCACTTTCGTAATAAATTCAGGTAATTCGCAATATATATAAAATAATTGCCAATAAAAATAACTTGGGGTATACCCAAATAACGTACAAACTCATTTCAAAACATAATATATATTTCCGGTACAAATTCTATAGGTGTGGCCGATTACTTTGTATAAATATGTATTACAGTTAGTGATCTATCGAAAACTACAAACATATTGATGTTTTTGTAATTTATGAGTATGTTAAGCTATACCTCAAGATTATTTTTTTATAAAATAAAATGTTTTCTGTACATAGATCTTAATAAAAGATTTTAAATTTTTAACTATTGTCATGAAGAGAAGTAGTTAAATGTTATAGTAGTTAAAGAGAAGTACCTGTGTAAAATATTAAAATGTATTTTTGCTAGCTTTTGTTTTAAATAACCTTTGTACAACATTTAATCGGAATCGGTTCATTAATTTAGACGTAAAGAAGTGACAAATAGACGGGCAGAGTTACTTTCACATTCATAATCTTAAAAGAGGAATCTAATGAAATTGTTTTTAAGGATATACATAAAATATACTAGATTTATTTTAAAACGAATTATTTTATAAATCGTTGTGCTTTACCTATTAAAAAATTTAAAATACCCACACGTAAAATTTATCGTTACGACTTTAATTGTTTTTTTTATTTATAAGACCAATTTACCACGTCTGACGTCATGTAATTTATTTTTAGTTTCTGTTTTGTTAGTATTAAAAATTTAATAGAAATAGGACTCAATTCTTAGTCGGTCCATTCTCTACTTATCATCGAAAACTAATAATAAGTTTTTCAATGAAACTTTTTTCTTTAAATTAAAAAAAAACAAATAAGACCAAGCTAACATAGCTACATACCATATAAGGAACATCTTAATATTTAAAAACTTTACGTACAAAGATTAACCTCTATGATAGGGCACCAAATTAATTGTACCACAGCTAATTAACTTAAAAATATTAAATAAAACGTTTCCCATTAAAATAAATTACCCAAATGTTTTGAGCAAAACATTACCATAATATTCATTTATCGCAAATATGCAAAATAGTGATGACATCTTAAAAATTCGATAATTTCAAAGTAACGTTTTTTAATTATTCAAAACGTTCTAAATTTAAACGATATTGTTCGAATTTCCATAAACAAGTATGGTCTTGGTAGTGACAATCGGATGAGAGTGCGGTGACACGGAATAAAACCGGTAATATAAAATAAAAAGCGGACCATACCCACACTTAGGCGAATTGGTTATCTCATTCCATAGGTACTTACGAGATTCATTACACATTATTGACTAGATATCCAATAAAACCATATTTGTTTGCGACCAGTGATGTGACGCTGTCGATATTCATTATTTTTGTTTTTTTTTTTTAATAAAGATCAACAATCATAAAGATTGTTAATGCATATATAATTATAAATATATCTCTATCCTTGGACATCCTTATTGGAAGCTAAGTTGTACGGTGTCTTTAGTGGTCTAGGTTTCCACTTATTAATAGAACCTGATTAATTTAATATTATTTAATCTAAATTGCTGTTCTGAATCCGTTCATAAAGCTCTATAATATTTAGTTATGTGATTACCGCTGCCAATGATCACTCGTAGTGTCAATGGTGAATAACATAGGATTAGGAAAAAATTGCGCCCATAATCAAACGATCGATAATTTATAATGAGCTTATAATAATATAAGATAGACGCTTATGCGTTTAAACTTAGATAGCATCCAATAATTTGTTTGAAATGTAATAAACATTGTTAATTAATATTGTATCGATAATGGTACATCACCAAACCAGTCGCTATTAGTCGAATAAAGAAGTAGTATGTCTAAAATTTAATAAAACAACATTTATCGATAAGCGTGCACATCACTAGCAAACCAGTCGTGATTAGTGACGGTACGGATAGGTATCGATTTGAATATCGTTATTTATGGCACATACAGGTATCATCTCTACTTGAACTATGTGTGTTAATGTTTGCATATATTACGGTGAACGTGTGAATGTGGCTAACATTCTTTTTGGATCTTTATTGCACACATGTAAACGAAAACATTTTGGTTACGAATTCATTTTAATGATTCTTTAGTAAGCCACAGATAAACATTAAAATATGGAAGAAAAACACATTTATTACTGCGCATTAAAGCCTAAAGCTAAGCGTTCATATGTCCGCATCAAACCTCTCCGACACATTGGATCGTAGCTACCATGGCCAAAATCGGCCAGGAGAGCTTAAATTTATATAGACAGACTGCGAAGCGTTATTTACGTAATCCTTTATACTTCAAAAAATATAAGCATTATAATTACTGGTTCATTAAGTCCTTACTTTCTTATTAATATTATAACTGTCTCTACAAAATTATTTCAGTCTGTCTCTTCTTCACGCCTAAACCACTGAACCGACACGGATGAAATTATGTGTCAATATAGTTTGAATACTTTTTATCCCAAATATCCTTCAGAACGGGAATATACGCAAGTGAAACCGTGGGTGACAGTTAGCATAAACTAAGTCTTAGTTGTACTGATATTACAAATTCAACACCCACCTTCGAAATAAAACGATTATTTAACCGATAACGAATAATCATATACACTCAAAAGAAAGTGCCCGAAACTAGTAGAATTTGTAAAAGCGGTAATATGTGAGGAATTTATTGGACTCAATTTCGCATTTTAATGACCCTACGCCACTTTACCTGTTTTTGTAAGTACAATATGATTAATCAGTTGAAATTGACTTCGAAAGATGCCTCATCAATCGAGGTGAATTAGTAATAAAAAGCGCTTTATATGTTTATATACTAGCAATACACCATCGCATTGGTTAAGGAAATAAATTTACCCAGTTGATTTTAATTTTTTTTTAATTTTGCCTGATTTACCGCATTTGTAGTGAGAGGAACTTTCAGCCTCTACTTTAAATTTGACATGGCAGTTATAACACATACAAAACCAATGATTCCCATTCCAGGAGAAGATCAGTGTAAAGCAGTATTGCACTGTGTTTCGTACGGTTTCATTCTCTCATCCTGTTCTACTATTCTCCAAATTTACTATCATTAATCCTTTCCTTCCTCCAAGCCGGCAAGGCATCCGCGACACTCTGATGTTGTAGATGTCAATGGGCTGCAGTCAGTCACTTAAAATCAGGTGAACCGCTTCTATTCCTATTCTATTCTATTTTCTCTAATTTGACTTCAGAATTATGAAACTCCTTCAAGCTTAGCGCTTATCAACAGACGACCCTGGTTCACTCCCTTTTAGTCTAGGAAGCAAAGATATTTTACTTCCTCAATTGAACTAATACTCAAAATTTCCTCCCTATCCACTTTAACCTAGAACTTCTTTAAACTTTCCTATCATCAACTGCTTCACTATTTTTGATGCTAGCAGTGGCAAATCAAATTTCTTTTATCCTAACTTATTCCGCCCCTTTAAGTCCTTAAGGAACCTCTACTTCTTTTCACTTTTCCCATCATCAATATTTCCCTTATTCTCTGTTCCACCCTCGCGGTTCCTAAACTCAGTTATACCAATACTCCGCCGCGATTACTTCCTCAAGAAACGTTGCTGTCACACTGTACAATAATGTACATTATATTCTGTTAATTTTTTATTTTTATTTGTTTTTACTCTTTGTTGTTAATTTTAAGGTTGTAATGTTCTATTTTTTACCGTATTTCTCTGTGTGGCTGTTATTTTGTTCCCAATAAATATTATTGTTATTATTAAATACTTCCAACGTTTAACAACAAGGTTCAACCTCCTGACTACTCAAACACCTCACACATTAGCATAACGACTTCCATACTTACACACGATTAGATTCGCCGTGCGTTCGTACTTTCTCTGAAACCTGTCCAATTATACCTTTGCTTATCTATGGATTGTTGTTCAGATATTCGGTCTTCGATTGAGATTTTATTTAAATGACGAATGAATGAACGTTATCTTTGTTTATTTTAAACATATATTGAGTTATTATTGCTACGTATACAGAAGACATTACGCATTAATACGTTTATACGTATTATTATATAGGATATAGAAATCAAAGTAAGTGCAAATAGATTGAAAATAATAATATTTTCAATATTCTATCTATCCCTTGTTTTGCTAAAGTCAGACAAATCTATTTGCAATATTTTCAATATTCTATCTATCCCTTGTTTTGCTAAAGTCAGACAAATCTATTTGCACTTACTTTGATTTCTATATCCTAACAACGGATACATTTGCTATGACTTTGTCTATCTATTGTCATATAATCTGATATAACAATCTATCCATAATCATTGATACATTATTGAAAATGGCCGCTAATCAAAATAAGCTGATCGGCATCACTACACTCAGATGCTTGCTAGCCTTTGACCGTTTATGACGTTTGATTTGACTTGAAGAAACGAAAAACTCAATATCTCCTCATGTGTGTCACAATATTGCGCTAATAATTCAAGTAATTTAGCAAAAAGCGATGGAATATCGTCCATTGCAGAATAATTATATAATCATTTTACAATAAAAATTTAGGAAAAACATTTCGGTGACAGGCCATTTTCCTTCTTCATAACCCTTTAAAAGGTATTGTATTTAATACTAGCTTTCCGCCCGCGGCTTCGCACGCGTGGGTCACTAATATCTGTATTTTTAGAGGCGCACAACAAAAGTTTAAAAAAATTACGGTCGCAAGGCCGCTGATATATACGAATTTCTATAGTTTTTTTTTTAATTTTCTATGAAAATAGGTTTGACCAAAATCGCACACTGCGCGCGCGCCTTTTGAATAAAGAAAATTACAGAAAATTGTAGATCACGCGAGTGAAGCCGCGGGCGGAAAGTTTGTTATTTTTTGAAGATTTTTAATAATTTATTGAGTATTTGTAACGTTTTAATCTATACGTTAAGAGTATAAAAATGCATGTCCGCAACTCAACCAAAATCTCACATTGCCACGTGGTATGACATTTTCACGACTTTAGAAGCGTATATCTCAAAAAATATTTATTTTAGCAAAAAACACATTTAGAAACCTCCATTTCATTTTTAAAGGCCTATCCAATGATACCTTATTTAATTATGTACTCGTATATTTATCTTTTTAACCCCCGTTTACATGTATGGGAAGCCACCCCTAAAAATATTTTTTTCCAAATAAAATGTAGCCTATAAGTTGCACCTAATTATGGTCTATCAACATGTGAAATTTAACCAAAATCTGCCTAGTGGTTATTGCGTGATTGACGAACATACAAACAGATAAACAGACAAACAGACAAACAGACAAACAGAAAAAAAAAATTCTAAACATGGATTTGGTGTCTATAGAACATACATATTGCATACCAATTACTCTTTTTAAAAAATATTCAATGTACAGAAATGGTTTGGTTACTGCTTTATTATATGTATAGATGTAAAGTACTCGCGTTAAAACAAATACAAGAAAATACCTATAGTCACTTAAAATCTATAAGTACTTTGTAAAAATTTTACATGAATAAAATAGTTTGTATCCTATTCTATCATATCGATATGGCCAATAATTTGTCACCAAAAGTTCCCACATTGAATCGTATTTACAATAAAATAAACGCATTAAACGTGACTTCTTTGTGTTTAATGTACAATAGTGGCCGAGCTGAGTTTGTTACAGATCGCATCGTAGGTTGGGCTCAGGTGCATAAAAACGAAAGTGCACAGATAATGGAAGGATGTTCGATATTATTGTGTGGATGCGGTTGTTGGGCAAAGCCAAGACTTTGCCTTTAATCACTAAATAGTATAAAACAAAGTCGCTTTCTCTGTCCCTATGTCCCTTTGTATGCTTAAATCTTAAAACTACGCAACGGATTTTGATGCGATTTTTAATATATAGTGTCAAGAGGAAGGTTTATATTATGATGACATCCGTTAAATAGTGGAGAAATACTGTTCTTTTTTGAGATTTCTTATGTGATATCGTTGATTATTAATTTTTTCCGCTCACCTTGCAATCGCAGGCTGAATCATACGATATTTATCAAAATAATGTAGTAACTTTTATATACAAAGTTCAAAGTTTTTCTGTAGTGTAGGTATTTAATATCAGCTTTGTACCCGTGCGACGTCAGGGTGGATCGCTAGTTTTTAAATAAATCGTAAGCTTTTACGGTTACTACAAAAAAGTTAAGCAACTGTCCAAAAACTGTCTTATAAAACGTTACTACAAAATGTTGTTTCGTGTTAGTTTAGAGATAGACACTGCATCACTGTCTAAACTAAAACACAAAAGCTTAGACCATTGTTAGATACGTTTAATTATAAGACAATGTTTTACTAAACAAGTGTTTAATCAATGCCAAAATAAGTTTTTGTAGTAAGACTGTGTGACTTTTCAAATATAGTACCTAAGTTTTGATGTGATAAAAAGTTTCTTCAATTGCTTTTTACACTTGTATATAAGTCGTTCTTATTCGGATTAATAAAAACACGATACGTTATAAACGCTAAATTAAATTTAAATTTGAAACTACTCGAAAAGCCTTATGCTTTGTATAAATCAACAAAATTTACAGACATAAAATTATACACACAAAACTGCAACAGCTAATTCAATTAATCTAAAAGATACCACATCTAACTTCTACACATCCTTAAAACCGTAACAAAAGATAGATTCAGTTACGAGATATGATATTATTTTTTGCGGCGACCGTGCGCGGGGGTGGCCGGGCGCGGGGCGCGGGGGGACACCGTCAGGTGCAACCTTTCACAAACAACGAAAGATGAACCTTAACTCAAAGCAATAGAGCTTAAATTTGTTTGATATGTCTTGCATGTCCATAATTTATGATAGGACGTGAGAAATTCGCGTTTATTGAAGTAATATAGATTATTTCGCCATAATAGCGAAATTGTGCTAGTTGTATAACGTCTCATCATACAGGCCCGGTTGCCTAAACTAGTTGCATCTGCAATGTATTGCGTAAGATAGCATAGCGCGCAATTCTAGTGAATTTACCTGTTTCGCACAAATAGTAAATCCGACATTTTATCTATACTAATATTATAGAGCTGAAGAGTTTGTTTGTTTAATCACAGGAAGTACTGGTCCAATTCGAAACATTTTTTAGCGTTAGATAGCCCATTTATCGAGGAAGGCTATATATCATCCCGATATTGCCACGGGAGCGAAGCCCTGGGATGCAGCTAGTATAACGATAAAACTTAGAAGAAACTTTTTTTATGTTAAAACATGCAAGCGGTTCACCTGATGTTAAGTGACTGACCGCAGCCCTTGAACATCTACAACATTAAAGTGTCGCAGATGCCTTGCCGGCTTGAAGGAAGAGGAGAGGATTGATGATGGGAAATAAGGAGAAGAGTAGAACAAGCTCGGAGAGGAATTCGATGGTAATGCAAAATCTAAAAATAACAAAAAAAAACAAAAACCTTCTGCCTCAGACAAAACACAATAAATTGGAAAACAATATGCATTAAATGAAAACATTAACTTGTGGGGTCGGGTGACGCGAGTGCACGGAATCCTAATACCCATTTTTTGCGTGTATGCTAGGGCTGACAATTTTAAATATTAAATTACTAATAGAGGGTATAAGAAATTGTCTTATATCCAGGGGGTGAAAGGTTCGAAATTTTATCCGAATCTGTTAAGTTGATTTAATAAGATCGAGTACAAAACATCATCGAAAAATTTTAACATACAGCGATTCACGAAGTTTTAAAGATAAATATTAGATTGCGTACACGCGCGTTCCCGTGAGATTCGAGACAAAAAGTAACCTATCCCTATATCCTTTTTATCGCGTTTCAAACTATATTTGTGCCAAATATCATCCATATGAGTTCAGGCGTGAAGACAGACGCTACTTACGTCCTTACTTGCGCATTTATAATTCTCAGTGTTTCCCCAGGCTTTATCCGCTAAAAGCTATATAAAATTTCTTCAAAATCAGTTCAGTAGTTTAGGCGTGAAGAAGGGACGAATGTATATTATTAAGTAAGGATTTGTAAGAATAAGAATTACCCAGTGCCAACCCTAGCTCATACTCAAATCTCAGGTACACTTTATCGCACCATCTTTCCACTCAAATTATTTATTTCCTTCGTATAAACAACCCACATTGACCTTTATTACGAGAGGCATAGATATTAAAATTAAAAAAATAAAACTATATATTCCTGTCGTGTGATATTTCATTAGCTGATTAACTTATTAAAGCTTAGTCAACTTTTTTAGCTTGAAACAAAGATGGCGCCTTGATAAGGTCTTAATGCAAAATATATAAAAATGCCGAGACACGTGATACGACGCTACCTAGTCCTAAATTAAACAAAGCTTATACCTACTATGAAAACTTTTAAATTACATGATAACAAAAAATATCTTACAAGTTTTCAGCTTGCCTCAAACACCTCCCCAAAAATGGTCCTAGCTCTCGGAATTATTTAAAAAAAAAATAACTATCCACTGACGGAGATTTTCAATTCTGAACATTATTTTTCATAGCAATAATTTCACAAGAATGCGCACACTCAATATTCCTATGAAAAAGATGATTAAATGAGTAATTTGTACATAATATTCTCTCAATGGAACACATATTGCGTCGTTTGTTTGCGTCGCGTTCCTATTTATAGTAAATACCTTTACTTGGCACAATCATTTATTAAACTACGTCTCTAAAAATAATACATAATCAAAATCAAATTACAAAGTCGAAGTCGAAAACCAAAGATATATCCAAAGACAAAATCAAATCAATCTAATACAAAAATATACCCAAATCGGATTCCAAGTTCCAACGAATCAAAATTTAAAACTTACATCCCCAAGAAAGTATCTACGATTCAGACGTATAATATATATATATATATATATCTAAATGTAAAACGAAGGCTCCTGAAATACAGCAATGCTACATTAGGTGCCTGGTTTAAATATACAGTGTTCTTATTCTAATTGGTGACAATAAATGAATTTGAATTGAACTCACTATATTTTTCTTAGCAACAACTTCCCAAACACGTACAAATATATAATATACCCATTAAAATATGATTCAAACGTGTAATTTATATAGTATTCGCTCAATGGAATACATATTGCGTCGTTTGTTGGCGTCGTGTTTCCATTTGTACTGAATACCTTTACTTGTCGCAATCAGTTATCGGATTAAATTTCAAAAAAATTAAAATAACTTAAGACCATCGATCATTTTCGATGTTATCACGTATACTGGTACCAGGTCACTTGTAAGTTATAAGCAATATTTATCAACTATTACAGGCATCTTTGTTTACGTTTGGAATCTGAGACCTTTAAACTTTTTTTATATTTTATGTAAAGTTGAAAGTAATCTATTTTTATGATACTATATATTTTGTGACTGACTGCAGCCTATGAACATCTACAACATCAAAGCGTCGCAGATGCCTTGCCAGCCTGAAGGAAGAGGAAGGGATAAGGAGAGGATTAATGATGGGAAATTGGGAGAGGAGTAGTTCAGGATGGTAGAGGTATGTGATGGGAATTCAGGCCACATTCTTCCGCTCACCGTACGAAACACAGTGCAATACTGCTTCACGCCGATCTTCTGCGGGGGGGGTGGTTTTACACCGGTGCGAGTTTGGCATAATCGTGCAATGCTCGGCTCCTACTCTTTCATTGCTGACGATTTATGCAATAAAATTACCCTCTATCGCCTCTTATGATACTTTATAATATTAGTAGGGTAGTATTAGATCTAATCCTAATAGTCTGTATAAAAAAACTTTATAAGTTTTTTTGAATTTGTAAACTCATTAAAGACCAACAAAATACGATTCTAAAATCATTCTCTTTCAAAACCTCATACACATATTAGTATCAGTCTCAAACTAAATCAGATTCCACACGAAATAGCAATATATACAAAATCGCTATAAATTGCAACCGCAGCTGCCACAGATAATAATAACAATTGCGTACAACCTGCGCCTGCGCCGGGAGGTGACCCCAGGGCGCCAGTGTTGCCAGCTTATGCATTACATAGAAATACATATAATTATAAATATAAATATATATAAGTTATAATCTACACTAATATTATAAAGAAGAAAACTTTGTTGTTTGTAATGAATAGGCTCAAAAGCTACCGGACCGATTTTAAAAATTCTTTCACTATTCGAAAGGTACATTATCCACGAGTAACATGACTATATTTTATAGGCTATCTATATGAAATTATGATACGGGAGTGAAGCCGCGTGGATCAGCTAGCACTTTATAATTCGAATGGACAAAGAGGCACAAAGGGAAGAAAGTTTCTGATGCTAAATGATCGTGGTCACCTATAAACAACGGTAATAAATAGAGTATAGTATCTAGAATTTTAGGAGGAGATGATGAGGTTTCAGATGGTGGCTCAAAGGAAACAGTTGTTTTAAATAACACCCTCATCTATACTAATATTATAAAGCTGAAGGGTTTGTTTATTTGAACGCGCTAATCTCAGGCTATAGGCTATATATCATCCGGATATTGCAACGAGAGCGAAGCCCTAGGGTGCAGCTAGTAATATTATAATATGTAAAATTATCGTTTTAAAAAAGTACACAAGTATTGTATTGTGTTTTATTTAATTTAAAACGCAATGTTTTTTTCTGTGCATTTATTAATTAATCACACAGAGGAATGTGTGACAGACAAATATATTTGTCAAATTGTGTCAACATCATCTTGCCATTAAGATAATCGCCCATCTAGGCATAGACATCATTAATCTTTTTCACATTACACTGAGATAAGTAGACAAAAACTATACTATTATAGTAAAGTAAAAAATATTTTGATAAAAAAAGCACAAAGTCCACAAAGTTGTGGACAAGGATACTTGAATGCAGATTTTGCATATTTAAGTACATGCAAAAATTCCATAGTCCAATAAATTAAGACTAAATATGACCCATTTTTTTCATTGTTAGAATATTATATATGAATCGCTCTGTCTTTGAATCACTAAATATATGCCGTGATTGTCGGAAAGAATCACAATCAAAGGATAAAGCCTCGTTAGTATAACGAAAACTTATTATATCCATACTTGCAATAAACAACAAACAAAACGAGCATAAACCCTTTTCAGAAATTAATTAATCCCGCTTGGCAACACTGGCTTGAAGGCCGCGCGCGCGCACCCAGACGTTCCAAATTCAAATTCACTGCCAAGGGCACGCAACTGGCGAACTGGGTCACTTCCCGACGAGCCTTCGGTGGATCAACACGTGCGGGACAGATGGTTTCACTTTCACGGGCTTGATGACTTAATTTGCATTTAGGGATTATATCGGACCGATACGCCGATATAAACGATACGCGTCAACATTTATTGATGTGCCTTGTGTTTTTAATTTGTTCATCCTTTATCCTTAAGTTTGTATAATATGTAATGTAGTTAAATATATTATAGCCATTAATATTTGCGAGATCATTATTTTAGATAGAATAAAATGTTGATGAAGTGAACTTTAATAATTAAAAATATCTTGAGATGAATTCCTACATTATTCTATCCTACTATTATTCACTAATAATAATGCCTCCCCGACCGATACCGGTCATGCAATCTCAACAGAGATCAGCCGGGTACGCAGGAGATATTATAGTGCATATATATATACTCATAATCCGATGGGCAGACCGCCACGACCGGAGAGAGATCAGACGCAAGACGTGCTCTCCGAGGCACGGGGGTGTTCCAACACCGCCAACTTCCAGACTTAGGGCTGGTATTGAGACTTTTTACAAAAATCTAACAAAAAGTCGGGAATCGATCCGAGAACTCTCGGCCTGAAGTCAAAGATACAACCACTAGACCAACGATGCAGACATACATTCAACATAGCTTTTACATCTAATACCAAATATAAGTATAATTTATAATGATCGCACGCAAGCGAAGCCGTGAACAAAAACTTGTGAAACGACATAATTTCAGATTCCTTAAAAATCTACCCCATAAATGAACTATTTTAGTGTAATATAAACTTTATCCAATCTTCAAAATCAATTCAATTTTAGTAATATAACTGTTACTCAACCTTGTTTGAAAGGAATTTCACATCACATCGTATTAGTCAGAATACGACGAGGTGGCTAATCCTCAGTTAAAGGCCTTTAAAACCCAATATATGGTGTGATAAATTTTAATTATTTTATTAGTACTGTCCATTCATACCATACGTTTTTACATTTTCCGTCCGCGGCAGATCTGTCGTCCAGCCGAATTGATTGTCATAATTATTATTTTTAATGCGATGATAAAATTAAATTATTAATGGTTCATTGTTCATGACAATATCAATCATAACTTCAAAGGCTTTCCCTAAGGAAATAAATGTATTAAAATATAAACAGCACCTACAAATAGAACCATAAGAATACAGTATTCTTACTGAAAGGAACACAAACATAAGATTACCTATTCTTCTGAGAAAACATGCAGCGTACAAGATTTTGCACTATCCGTTCAGTGTAAACAACATTTTATAAACTTATAAATGCTAATATTATAAAGAAGAAAAGTTTGTTTGTTTGTATTGATTATGCTCCGAAACTACTAGACTGATTTGGTTGAAATTTTGTACAGAGATTATTTGAAACCCGAGGAAGAACTTAGTTTTTATCCCGAAAATTCTAAGGGTGAAACCGCGGACTCAGCTACTAAATAATAAAAACATTGAATATATTTTTAATATCATGTCTCTGTGTGAAAACTGAAAATTAATTATAAGTATACCAGGGAATAATTATGAATTAAAATTTCACCTTCATTTCATAGCATAAATCCCATAGTATGTATGTATTAACAAAAAAAGTATATTTAAGTATCTATCTAGCTTCCAGTTAAAGCTTTGCTTAGTTTGGTACTATATGACGAAATTACCTCTTATTTATCTCTACTCCTCAAATTTACACCGAGCGAGACCGCATGCTGAAACTAGTTTTACATACAAGCAATAATCCCTTTTCCACCGCAATAATTATAGAATGCACTCTTGTATTACCAACATAGACTTCAAAGGGCAGACTCAATGTTCCGTGCTCTGCACAGCGCATGCAATACAATAAAACGTTTCATTACAGATGGCTTATTATGTACCTAATAATACTTACTATAAAGGGGGTAACAGTCGGTAATCTAGAATGTACTATAAGTTCATTGTGTACTCAAATGTCCAAATATGAGGTAGATATACTATCTTTTGTACTCTTAAAAGATTTAATGCCTGAAAAGTGGTGGTTTACGAAATCGAACAATAAAACTGAATCAATATGATAGTTTACCAAATTCAAATTACCTATTTATATATAGAGTCTATAAAATATAGAACGTGATAAGTCACGTCCATAAGAGCGCCTTAATTTATCATTTCAATGTTTGGAAAGCAGTTATTTTTACCCAAATACAAAAGTCCTAGGTTACTTGTATTTTTACTATAGTTACACTACGAACTATAACGCAGTGAATTTCTAAAAAACCTAAAATATATACTGCTATTCAAATGCACTTCTAGGAATTACTGCTTACATACAATCAAACAATCGTACAATCGTACTCAAACAATCTTAAAACTGGAGATTCATAATATCAGTTACCAGAGCAAAAGTTAATACACTATACAGGTTTACGTCTGTCAATTTTATATCCGACAATAACTATACAAACACCATACCTCCCACGACTGCTAACTACACAATCTCAAAACGTTGCTTATAAACAACATTATTTATTACATAAAAGTACCGTTACACTATTATAGGCGTAAATCTGTTAAATAAAATAAAAATATATTCGGTGTCGCGTTCCTATGCATTATTCATGAAGCGCCGATCGATCGCTTTCTGCAATGTGTAAAAGAGCTTATGCAATCGGTGTTTTGTTTTGTATGTGCTCTTGAGGTAGGAACCTCTTGTAAAATACAAGAAGTTATTAGGTATTCATAATTATCAAGGAATTATAATGAAAGCTTTGATTGAATAGCAATTTGTCAATACAAGCGGTTTCATACCCGTATATCTGTTTTCCCCGTTCCTGTGGGACTTGATCAAAATCTTTCTTATCGGATGCTTACTCATAACATCTACCTGCATGCCAAATTTCAGCCCGTTCTGACCAGCAGTTTGGGCTGTGCGTTGATAGATCACTATGTCAGTCAGTCACCTTTGAGTTGATGAATGTAATCTGTATTTTATAACCGACTATCAAAAAAAGGAGGAGATTATCAAATCGACCGAATTTTTTATGTATAAGTATAAAATATTTATTAAGTAAAAGGTGCTAATTATAAAATATTTGTTATGTTAAAGTAAATTAAGCGTAATTCTTCTTATTTTCAGGACACATTGTGATTTGAAATACACAAACGTAAAATAAATTATAAGAGGTTTTTAACTTTAGGTTCCTATTTCAGATTGTATTCATACAATTTCAAGTTCCATAATATTGCATCAATTTGGTACCATAGCAAAAAGTAATACTAACACATTATCAATATTGAATATACAATAATACTTTTGTTAGCTTTTTAATTCATATGTAGAGATACGAAATATTAGCAAGACTACGACTCCTCTATCTTATATTAAAAAAATAAACGTTTTAAAATGACCCTCAACATACTAACACAAAATGTATCCACGATAATTCGTTAACACAATTAATGATAATCCCAATCGTTAAAATAAAATATTGCTCATAAAATATTCGAGATATATGACTAATTATTTTTACCAGTACTTCCAATTAACGTTTTGTATTCAATAATTTACGCTTCTATAAAAACATGTCTAGACGACCATTTGAATACGCGATCTTCCAAGCTTACAGAGTAACGGAATTTACGAAAGTTCAATGTACATTGCGCTTTTCGTAGCTTGTGGTCTACTGGAATGCACAGTTGGTGCAGCAATGTAATGAAACTGTGTGCAATTAAAGTTTCGCGATTGCTTTGGTGTACGTACTTTTGGGGGAAATAATTGTCTTTTAGAAGCTGTGTTTTTAGATGTTGTTTTAACCCAGAAGTAGTTACAATCAATACAAGTTTTCTCACAATCGATTACGTTTTACCTTTGTATGAAAATTAAGAATAGGTACATTTTTAAATAAGTTTCAAATTTCAATATCTACATTTGCGTAATAAATTTTATTTAAATAACTTTATTTGCTGCCTATAATATTACTAATAACTAATAAGTAAAACAAATCAAAACTATTTTCTAAAGTGAAATGAAAATATCGTAAATTTAGTTTAAACAAACCAAGACCAACTTATGTTCAAATATTTATTAAAAACCCATTATTTCATTTATATAAATTTTAATTTATATGAATTTAGTATTTACCGATCAACAAAGCATGCCTTACGTCCGTCCATGCTACGACACAATTTAAAATTAAAAAAAACTAGACTCGTTGTCAATGGTCCGATATGGCACGAAGTCATTGACATCCGAAATTGTGGAAAAGTTACCGATTTTTAATTAAAATACTCGATAACATCAGTCGCTCTAAAATCAGCTTATAAGTAAATAGATTATTTTGTATTAATAGCTTAACTGTATTTTATTTTTTAAATGTTTTTTTTTATTAAAAATACTGTAACTCATGCTTCACAATAAAATTCTACTAATATTATAAATGCGAAAGTTTATGAGGATATCTCATTAACTTTGTTACTCTTTCACTGCAAGTTTGTTACTAAAACTACTGAACCAATTATGATAAAACTTGGTATACATAAAGGTAAGGGCTCAGAATAACATATAGCCCACATTTAATCTGGTAGTTGCCATGAGATCAGAAGTAACGCGAGTGAAACCAGGGGGCGCGGTTTTTAAACTAGATGATGATATTTTTATGTTAATACTTTTAAATATAAATTTATCGTTTTATATAGTAAAAGATCCGTTCTTTTAATTGTTATTGTAGAACTTATAGACCTGAGAGTCTGTGGTTATTTTTACTCTTAAAATAATACCTTTTACCAAAGAATAGAACCAAATCGGTTCTAAAACCGAATCTTGTTGTTGTAAAATCTTACTCAATTAATAGTAGGTAAATGCATCGACTTTTTATATTTTAACAGAAATGAAATAAAAGTTATTATTATATATATTTTAGTGTTAAGAAGTCAGAAAAAAAGTTTTTATTTTTCCATTTTCGGTAACCTGTGAAGAGTTAGGGTTATTACATAATTACGGTAGAATTGAGAACTTCCTTTTTTGTAAGTCTTTTAATAATTTTTATCATCAAATACATTTAAATTACAAATGACTAGCTGATCCACGCGGCTTCACTCCCGTAGCATAATATTATATACTATTTATTTTCCGGGATAAAATATAGCCTATACGGATTCGGAAGAATCCCTCTAAGTAATGGTAAAAGAAATTTTGAAATCGGTCCAGTTGTTTTTGAGCCTATTCAATACAAATATACAAAAATACAAAGGTTTCCTCTTTATAATATTAGTAGAGATTAAAATCACATAGAATAACAATATATCGATTTACTAATAACTCTATGAAGTCACAATTGATATTACATAAAGAATTGATTTTTACAACTTGACAATACGTTAATTAATGCGAAATCTCATCACAAAATATTTGCTAACGTTTCGCAAGTCACTGTCATAAGG
Organism: Phoebis sennae; assembly: GCA_001586405.1. Classification (NCBI taxonomy): domain Eukaryota; kingdom Metazoa; phylum Arthropoda; class Insecta; order Lepidoptera; family Pieridae; genus Phoebis; species Phoebis sennae. The sequence goes on along the minus strand of LQNK01000473.1, from coordinate 159,213 downwards.
AATTTCGAAACTTCACCGTCCATTATTCACGCGGCGTTTTTTTAAGCTTTTTTTAACCCTCCCTCCCTTTTGGTGATACATGGTGAGGTTAAAGACTACCCCTCCCCCCCTCCTCCCTATATCACGTGTATTTTTAGTACCCACACAATTTCGTAACTATTTTTAAATATTTATAAAATACAGATTTCAGTATAATCTAGTTTTAGTATAGAAAATTAAAGACTACAATAATTATTATATTGTTAAGTATCCCAAAAAAATAAATACACCTGATAGATTATTACAAAACGGAAATGATCAGTCTAGTACATCATTCCGCGAAAACACATGTAAAAGCTACAAACTCCTCCATTTAAATCTCCACTAAGAATACGTTTTTTATTTTATTTTTCTTTATCAGCATAACAGTTACACAATATATTGCTACACTGTCAATATCACTTCTACAATTGCACAACCAACAATCCACATATAATACAAACATTTGAAATAGGTACGTCATGATGTTTTAAATCCAAACCAAAATCTCCCGTTACCAACTTTTTGCCGACCCTTACGTAAGAATACCAAACATAACTGTGTCGCGGGAACCCAGCGCATACCTCCACAATATTCAGTAGTTTCTCAGAAGCATCTTGGGCATCATAAATCGGCTTCATTATACTACAGCCTACATTCCGCGGTTACCGATAAAAAGCAACCGCTATTGTTCTAAAATTGAACTCGGTATCCTTTTGCGAAGTAATATATTGCCAGGTTTTTGTTTTATGTTTTGATGTTAGGTTAATGAGATGAATGATGTAAATTTAATTTTTAGCACACGTTTAATTTTTATCTACACTAATATTATAAAGAGGAAAACTTTGAAATAAATAGGCTCAAAAACCACTGGACTAATTTTAAAAATTCTTTCACCATTCGAAAGCTATATTATCCACGAGTAACATAGGCTATATTTTATATCATATAATCCATAACCATTAGGTTACGGGAGCAAAGCCGCGCTAGCTAGTGTTATATATAAATGAAAATACCAGTTCTAAGGAATAACGGCGCGCTATACAAACAATAATTACAATTATTAAAGCCTCTTTTAATGGTAGATATGTGATCAATACAAGTGTAATGTAGTGCTAATACTCTTTGATCAAGGTCTTAGGTTAAAAGATAGGAATACGTATTTAAATCTGTTTTCTTTACAAATTAAGCCTCATTCTTGAAAAATAACCAACCAATGTCTTAAACATACAAACACTAATATAAACGTTACGATCGGTCTTAAAAAACTAATTATTTAGAGCAAAGATTGTTAATAAGCTATCAATTACATGAAATCAAACAGTACGGGACCAGCAAATCCCATAGCAACGAAATAAAACTCCAAACATTTAGCGAACATATTTTTGTGTCAATTAAATGTGCCGACGAAGAATAATCCAAATGTTTAACTGTTATTAGTCCTCCGTGTTCCTCATAACTATGAGGTGGGAATATCTTGAGGTAACGGCAACGTCTAGTTAATTTTACCCACGAAAAAAACAATATAAGTTTTTCTTTTTCATCACTTATCTGTGTTACAGCAAGTCTCTTTATCAAGTATTTTACCGCTCATAGACAATGTATGCTTTCGTTTTTAAAATGGGATGATTCATTTATATTAAAACATGGTGTCTTTATATTTCAGTTCCATTCACAGTTCCAACAACTGTCGTATCATCAATAAAATTATCTATATATTTTCATTGAAAATCGAATAATTCTATAATCAATATAGAATGTGTATAATATAATCTATAAAAAAATAAATCTTCAAAGAATACGATTGTTTTAAGACAGAATACCCACGTACTTTCTGTGAATAACAACATTAAAAGGCGAAATCTTCCCAAAAATTCAAGAAAGAAGACTAATAATTATTTGTCTACATTTTCCTTCTCCATACTACATTCTGAGCCCAGTTTGTTTGTTTTCGATCGCAGTAGGTACGCGTTGCGCACGCGCAGACGGCCTTGTGCGTTCGTGGAACGCCCCGCCCACGGGGGAGGGACGTGCACGTGACACGCAATAATTATATCAATGCGTACATTTTCATGAATTTTCCTTAACGATGTACAGACGGTACGTAATACGATCTATCTTTAGGATTTTGTTAAGCATGTTTTGTATGAGTTTGAATGCGATCAATTATTCTGTATTATTATAAATAGTGTACTATTAAATTTTCTTACAATAACTGTGTACAAGGTTAATATATAGGTATATGGTCATATAAATTTATTGTATGAAAAAGAGTTAAAACTGATGATATGGTTTAAACATCTTATGACACCGAATCGGACTACATTATAAATCGTATATTGTACTCTCGTCTTATTAGGTTTATATTAAAAAAAACTAAGAACCCTTTGTTATTTCTACTTATATTCTTTTTAAATCAAAATACTAATTTATTGTAATAATTTCACTTATACATTTGTAATTGTCATTCTGATTTTAATTTCATTAAGAGTAAATAATACTGTTAGTCTACACTAATATTATAAAGATGAAAAGTTTTATTTGATTGTTGGTTTGTTAGTCTGTTTGGTTGTAATGAATAGGCTCAAAAGCTGCTGGAGCGGTTTTAAAAATTCGAAAGCTACATTATCCACGAGTAACATAGACTATATTTTATAGGCTAGATATAACATTATGCTACGGGTGTGAAGTCACGCTGATGAATTAGTATATTATATTACAGTGGGCCTTCAATCACCTAGTTAATTTTAAGCTCGTAAAAGAGATCACTTTAATCGAATCCCGTTCTAATGAATACGTTTATTATCTAAAAATATTTATCGAAACTAAGGTTTAGATTACAAAAATGTTACCATTACCCGACTTTTCAAACGATAAACGCTGCTTTATTTAAATAATTATCCACAAATCGCGTTATAAATGTGCCCCAAAATTTACTACTTGTAGATTACATATCTTTAGCTTATTATAATAACTAGCTTCGCTTGCAACTTTCTTTCGGATCGGGATAAAATCCTATGTTTTAATTAAGGGTATGATGTCTTCATGTTTTTCTGTTTGACAACAAAGATCCAAAATATACAAACTTTCACTGAGATATGAAAATATGGACGTAAGACCTATTACCAAATCGCTAGAGAATTTCTGAACAGATGCACGTAGAAACCCAATCTTTTTTTCAGTATAACTGATCGTAACGCTAGAAAGCCTATATCCATCCTCGTGAACTCGCCTTAATATTTCCAATCAAACTAGATGTTTCGAAGATTAATTCAATTAAACAATTAATAATGTTATATAGCCTATATTCATCAGAGGTCTTGTAGAACCCCGATCGTAATAGAATTATTCAAATAAATTCAATAGTTTCGAAGCATATTCAATAAAAAAAATAAATCTCTTTATAATATTAGTACTGATAGATAACGTTTCTCTATGATACATATAAACCAGGTCCAGAGAAAAGTATGGTAAGATGGTACAAAATATTTCACTGTTTCATTGTTCTGGAATGTGATGGAAAGAAACGAATTACAAGTAAATATGACAAACACAAGCCCCGCCAATGTATAACCTGTTTATTTATTTTTAAACTTTAATGTAATTTCAAAACACGTTGAAGAAGATCTGTGACTCATTTAATGGTAAATACTAAATACTTAAGAATGTTTTTAATGTTAAGGAAAATAGATTATTAATATTAATATACGTAAATAGCTGAGCTCCGCGGTTTTACCCGTGTATATGCCTTTCTCGTAGGATTTTCGGGATAAAAACTATCCTATGACATCCCTGGGGTTTCAAAGAATCTCTGTACAAAATTTCATCCAAATCGGTCCAGTAGTTTCGGAGGCTATTCAATACAAACAATCACACGAACAAATCATTCCTCTTTATAATATTACTATAGATAAATATATTATTTTCCTTTCGTTCTTTCAGTTGTAGATTTTTTCACAGGAAAACGAAGTTTCGCTTCTCTAGTATTTTGTTTTCAGCAAATTAGTTTATTTTTTTTAAGTTTATTGAAATTCAAAGTCAAATCGTTTTCAAATTGGCTTTTATAAAATCTTTTGAATTGTCAGATGCATATATTTTTTATTTACCACCGATTGGGAAGGCTGGATACCTTAGTAAGGTCTAGTAATAGATAAAGCAATCGACGTTTGCAACAATTAGGGATATGGTACAAAACTCAAATGTGAAGTGATAATTTTTCGCCACCCACACTATGTTAAGTGGAAGCTTATTTTTTAATATTTTAATAATGGCTGAATAATAAATGAACTAGGAAGTAAAAAGTAGTTGTAGAGGTAATAGTTTTAATTAAAACGCTTTAATTAAAAAAATAAACTAATTTGCTGAAAACGAAGTTTCGCTTCTCTAGTATTTTTTTTTTCAGCAAATTAGTTTATTTTTTTTAAGTTTATTGAAATTCAAAGTCAAATCGTTTTCAAATTGGCTTTTATAAAATCTTTTGAATCGTCAGATGCATATATTTTTTATTTACCACCGATTGGGAAGGCTGGATACCTTAGTAAGGTCTAGTAATAGATAACTTAAAATATAATTATGACTCAAGAATAACATGTGAAATCATCATAATATTTCGAATTTAATAGGAAATCTCACTATCAAATAGTTACTAAAATAATTAATACAATATATCAAAGATTAGGGATAGATTGTTATCTCAGATTATATGACGTTAGATAGACAAAAGTCATAGCTATCCGTCGATAGGATATTTACATCAAAGTAAGTGTAAATAGTATAGATTTGTCTGAGTATAATAAGCAAAACAAATGATAGAATTTTGAAATCGGCCTTGTGTTAGTCAATGCTATGCTAAATAAATAAAAAAAATATTCCTGAACATTTAACACAACTATGCAAAGCTAGCACTTTTTAAACTAGATATCTGATAGACATACATAAACATATTTTTTTTGTACATTTTTTAAATAGGCATTTAATTAATACAAATATACGTATCAAAGTGTTAGTTAATAATTGTGCTTGTCATCCCAATAATTTCCCGCTTGTTTTGAACCATAAAGAGTTCATAATAAAAGGTCAGATAGCCGAGATGACTCAATATCGATTCATTCATAAATCTGCCTATTGATCACACTTCTGATTCCACTGTGGTGTAACGGTATATTATGGGCATTTAATATTCGAAGTTTGTAAGTTTGTCCTTCGTTACCGCTAGAACGAATTTATACATTGCGATTTTTTCTGTAAAAATTTGTGGTGAATAGTGTGTATTATGTCGTTTTATGTGATGTATAAGGAAAGTCAGATTAAATCAAATCAAATTTCAAAAATGTTTTTACAAATTAGGGCTAGTAACGTAAGCACCATGTTTAAATGTTAAATTATCATTTTGCAATTAGTTTTTTGTTTATTTTTTTTATTATAAAAATTAATGAGATGGAACGCAGCATTTCTAAAATAATGCTCTAACATAATTTATAAATGATTAGACGCGCCCGCGGTTTCACCCGCGTAACTTCTGATCCCGTGGCAAATCCAGGATTAAAATTAGGCCATCGATTATTCAGAACCCTTACCTATATGTATACCAAGTTTCATCATATTCGGTTCAGTAGTTTTTGCGTGAATGAGTAACAGACACACGTGCATCCTCAAATACTTTTGCATGTATAATATTAGTAGGATTCTTATTTAAATCAAAGATTAACTCATTCAAGATTAAATAAATTTACCTTATAACAAAACCTTAAGATTTGCGCATACCTAATTTAGATAGGGACATAAAACTATTGTCTTATGTCATAGAAAAAATATACAAACATAGATCCAAATATAAAATAAACATTTTATAACTGGCCAAAAGCAATGACATCACATTTCGAATAAAAGATAATAAAATTGTCTATGGGTGATTTGCATTACCAAATATGAAAAGGTCGGTTACCTATACGCGTTATAATTTGACGTAATTGTGTAAAATTCGCGAACGGACAGGAACTTTTTAATTGGTCATAGATAAGTGAAGACATGTTAAGGCGCGGTTTGTTGCTTGTATTATTTTAATATTTAGTTATTTTTTTTTATATAGAAGAAAGGGGCAAACGAGCAGGCGATCCATCTGATGATGAGTGGTCAAGCCGCCCATGTTCACGTAAACTTAATTTTCTCTCGCTATTTACATTTCATTTGAAGATGTTGTTCTGTATAATATTAATGTGTATTATTTAAGCAAAATATTAATCATGAACAAGAAATAATAATATTTTAGCCCACTTGACATTGTCACGTCATCTCGATTGAAATTTATTTGAAACTTGAATTGAAAAAAAATCAAATTACTGAATTGAAAGGTTATCTAAATATTATTCAACATTTACTAAAAGTCTATTAAAGCGTTTTAATTAAAACTATTACCTCTACAACTACTTTTTACTTCCTAGTTCATTTATTATTCAGCCATTATTAAAATATTAAAAAATAAGCTTCCACTTAACATAGTGTGGGTGGCGAAAAATTATCACTTCACATTTGAGTTTTGTACCATATCCCTAATTGTTGCAAACGTCGATTGCTTTATTTCGTTTAATTATTGTAAAATTGCACACCAATAATAACAATAAACGTTTGATATTTAGAATAACAATCATAAACTTTTGAAACTGCTATTTCATTTAAGTATTTATTGTTTTATGTTCTTCTAATGGAAGTATATCACGATATATTTACTTGTGCTTTCAACTCTCTAATAAAAGCTACATCATACTAATACCAATATAAAAAAAATAATTATCGAATAATTCGTTAAGTTTCACTATCACTTAATACACACGTTCTTTGGCTAAAAGCTAATTACATCAAGCAATAAATATCTGTAAGTATTTCTATCTCCTTTTAGATCAAAGCCTACTTCGACTGCATAATCAACTCCTATTGTAATTTTACGTATTTACCTCAATATATTTAATTTAAATTAGTTAACATATTTTTACATTTTTCTCTACTGGTACCATAGTTAGTCTTAAGGTAACTTAAGGACCCTAGATGGTCAAGGATCCCCCTGAAGGATCCCAAACCTCGGGTATCAAGAAGCATTATTCTAGCTACGGCACTATTAATACCTGTATCATTAGGACATTAAAGCCTCCTAAAGCCTCCCCTACACAGCGGCAGACGCATACGCGGAGGTCAACTGTCGGTGTCGTCTGCGGACGTGAACACTGGGTAATATGTCCTGTTTACGGGCATATTCAAGCTGCACCTTTGCGAGTGGAGTGACATAGTTTGATAGTTACGTTACCTGTGGATAAGGCGAGCGGTATGTGATTCTGCTATTAATCATAAGTTTTGACCATGTTGGACTAGTGGTTGCATCTTTGGCCACACGTCAAAATGTCATCGGTAAATGCAAAAAATGTTATTCTTCTGACAAAAAACCTCATGCATTAGAGAGCGTATGTTTTGTGACGTCGTTTGTGAGAGTAAAGAAGTAGAGAGTTCACCTGTGTTTGCGCAGTTTCTTGTATGCTATATCCAGTGTACCCCCGGCTAGTCTCTGTTAATTGGGCACCATGGATAGGTCGGGAAGCTGTGTCAGTCACGTTACCTGTGTGTGAGGCGAGTAGCTCATGCTGCGATTAGTCATATAGTTTGTGACAGCCACGTTGGTCTAGTGTTTACATCTTTGACCACAGGTCACCCCGTCACCGTCGGTCCTGCACCTGAGATACCCCTTTCTTTCCATTGCTTTATGAGAGTATGGGAATAGAGATTGCACCTGTGTTTGCGCATATACTTGTGTAAAATCGCCTGGCACCCAGCTAGTCTCTGTCGAGATAGGTCGGGAGGCTGTGTCGGTCACGTTACCTGTGGGTGAGGATGCGAGCGGTGGCGCGGCGCGTCGCGGGGCTCCTGCGAGCGCGCGCCGCTCATGCTACGCCGCGGCGCATGCCCGAGCCGCGATCACGCGCTGCAAGTGTAATGTGACATTAAAACGAGTATAATAAATAAAATAATAATGATAAAATACCTGGACATGTAACACAACGCTAACGTCCCAAACAAAGCTTGTACTATGGAAGCTAGATAACTGATAGATATACTTAAACATACTTTTGGGGATTGAACCAACACTCTCTGGCGCAATAGAACATTGATGTATACTCTGCGCTAATCCGGTCGTGAATTAATGTTCTGTACAGGAAGGAAGCTTTTCATGTTCAGTAGGTATCAAATAAATGCTTGCCAATTTTCTAGAAACTTACATAAAAATGTATTTAAGTAATGGTATAATAGGAGAGGCATCATACAAGTTTCCAGATTTCCTCAAACATCTACCCAAAAGTGGTCTTAGCTCAATGAAGTTTGAAATCGATGCAGTAGTTTTTGAGTTACAAAGATCATACAAAACAAACAGGTCATCTACATAATATTTTAAAAATAACTTCTATTTTACTAGCCATACCACAATTTATAATTTAAAACTTGAACTAGAAAATATTCCAATAAACGTACTGAATAATTTACATACGATGCCATAAAGTGACTTTCATACAATACGATAGATTGTCGTTACGACGCGCGTTAAAAATAATTTATACCGGTAATTCACGACCCGGAGGTTAATGGGCCCAAATAATTATATGTCGCGGAAATTGGGCGACACCGGGCAGTTGAAGAAATGTCTGGTTTTAATAAAAAAGAAAAAAATTCTATTTTATTTAGGGACTTTTAGTCATAATTGACCATGTCTCACGGATTTTACTTGAATAATTTTAAGGTTTTCAAATAGAGGTCTTTAAATAGAGAAATCCTAAGCAACGTAGTCTCCGTTTTATTTTTTTTTTAATTATTATTTTTTATTAAATATTTATTTCAGGGCACATAAATCCCAACAACATAGTTAAATAATTCTACTGAAAAACTAAGTAGACCGGCAATTAATTAATAACAATTAATAAGACAGTGAAGTGCGAGTAACCTAGCCATCGAGCCAGCATTTATATATTGTAATATCAACACGGCAATTTTGTTTTCGCGTTTATGAACTATCTAATTTAATACCTATGTTAAAAAGGCTTAACAAGCAAAGTACGTACATGGCATTGAATGATCGTTGTTTTAATAAAGTGTCTATTCTGTCATTAATGTTCATTTTTATTAACAGTAGATCCGTAATTAATTTAACTAGTACGGGTGTGAAATATTTTATTTCCATTTGTGAAGTATCTCTCCCATTACAGGCGTTAATAAGTGGTCCATAGACTAAGGTACAAGAGGGAGTGAGACGTGGTTTTGTTTTTGAGGGTTTATGAAGTGTCTGCTCTATAACCGGTGTTAATAAAAGCCTTAACTTGAGAGATTTGTAGATCCGCGTGAAATACAGTGTTTATTTTGTTTCATTACAAGCCTTTAAACACGGGTCTCGCAATACTAATTACTTTGTTTAAAGAGGGAACATTTTAAATATTTAATGAATAACTAATGACAAATGACAAATGACAAATCTTTATTTGGCATCACAAAGAAAAAAAGAAATATGCATCAAAAATAAAATAACTAGTAGAAAAAAATCAATTTCAATTGAAAAATGTTATGAAAACATGCAACCAATATAAATTCTATGCTTAATAATATTTCAAATAATTCTTGGATCTTTTTAAAAACACGAAATAAATATTGACCAACAACATAATATTTGAAAGTTGTTTAACAAACTAGATGTCAACGTGACAGTATTCACGGGTCAAAACATATTTATCTATGGAATTACACAAAATTATTAATTTTTACAATAAAAACATTGACAGGTACATAGCTTTCAATAAAATTAATACTGCGCAAAAAAATCGAAAATATTAATTCATATTCAATAATTTTAATTATAATTCATTAATAATATAAAATCAATAGGCTTTAACATTTATCATTAAATATTGTGGCAAAATAACGCCATGTTTAAAACTTCAGATAGTATTACTAATAACTATACGTCTTAATTTATTACGACTATAAATATAAAGAAGACCTCTTTGATTCGGATTTATTTTTTAATTTAATTAAGATAACCTATTCATATATTTCAATCTCAGAGTTATCTGTACGTATAAATTTCATCATTCAAAGATCTAGTTCCACAAACGTTATTTAAATTTATGAAATTGAATAAGAAAAAAATTGTAACTAATTGAATTTAAATCAACGTTAATTACAAAATGGCGGCTAATTATTGAACGTTTCATATAAAACTGTATAAATGTTCATCAAATTCTTCATTCAACGTCAAGGGAATGCAAAATTGCATCATAATATTTTTAAACTCTATCTCACTCTCTTTCGTCTATTGACAAGCTGTCATATCCAAATATCCAGTTTCACGAGACCTCCCTCACCCCCCGCATTTCCCAAAAACCAGTGAAAAACAGTCGAGTGTCACGACATTTCAGCGATCAAGTTTAACTGGTCGGTCTTTGCTGCATCTGGGCAAGGCTTTCATACAAATCGGTCAAGGTCAAGCGCCCTCGAAAAATAAACCGAGATCAAATGAGATGCAGGTATTGATTAATGAATAACGGTTTTCTATTTTTAAATTTTGAAAACATTCTTAACTGATATTTAATATTTGAATAATGTAATCATTAGAAAAACCGTTAGTAAATTAATATTGGTAAACAATTATGAAAAAATTTAAGACAATTTTTGATAAAGCAAGATATAGAGAATAGATGTTGTAGTCGAGATAAGTTTAAAATACTCTATTGATTAATTATTTATAAATAACCTAAATTCTAAATAAGCTCAAGTGTGACGTTACTTACAGGCATGCGCAATAGAGCCTAACCTAAAACACCATTAAAAGTTTCGTGTTTAAATAAATTAAATAAAAAATAAACACCCTGGATATGTTAGATTTCAGGCCACAATTTTTATTAATTAAAAATGTTGCCATAATTATTCATGAAATTTGTAGAGAAGGTCAAATTCAAAATAAACGCAGCATTGCACCAAAAACATTGATTTAATCTGATGACATTCCTAAACTAGAGCTTTGTAGTCAAATATAATACGTTTTCGCCCTAAAAACTGAGGTCTATACTGAAAAAACGTATCGCTCTCTAAAAAACATGTTAAATTCAATGGAATTACACAAAAATACTTACACAAAACACACAAAATGTTGCCACAAACAAAAATAAGTCACGTCACTGCAGTACACTGCACTATGAACCGTATGCACTTTTTTTACTGAATTTCCACCGGGCCTGAAAACACAGGGGCCATCTGACAGTTGTCATGTGCGGCCGATCGGGCGTTTTCGGCTCGTGCGTTCGCGCCTTCGTGAATTTCCGTCGAGGTTCGTGTTTCGCGGGTATTGATTGGTTGGCTTCGGCGCCCGGCCGCCGGTCGCCGGTGGCGCCCCCACGCGGCGCTAATGAAACTCATTGCTGTCTATTATTTAGCGAAGACTTGGTGAAATTAATGGAGGTTTTATTGATTTATTGCAAGCGAAGTTAATGATTGATTGGATTGCCCTTTTTCGTTAGCGCGGATCAATTGCGCGTCTTGTAATTTTTTAGGCGGGAGCTTGGGTTGTGTCAGCGGAGATAAAAACTTCGAAAAAGGTGTTTGTTTTCGTAACTAAAGTATACTTATGTAACTGTGATTTATAAAAGCTCAGATAAATTGGATTAGAGAAGTGGGTACTGATACTATCTTTACTCCCGAGGATTTGGTTCAATCCCAGCTTCTTAAATAGATTTTAATTACGATTTTCTTTTCAAGTAGTTCAGTAATTCGTTTAAAAATTAATTGTATTTATAAAATAATGTCAAATGTTTATTGGTTGCCTTTTATCCAAAGTAGAGCTGGGACCCTAAAGTTTGCTTGCTTAAGTAAGAGATGGCGTCGTATTAAATATCTGACTGTAAAGTAAAACTTATTCAATTCTAATATCTACATCCATTTAAATTAAGAGATAAAAGTTTTATTTGAAACACTTATGTACATTGGTACATAGTGATTTAAAAAAAAGAAAAATACATTTAATGCACACAACTGCTACAAAAAGGTGCCTCAGCGTTATGTTGGCTGCAGGCAACCAACGCTGGTCTTCCCTTTGGGTCCCTTTGTGATGTCAGACCATGTACTCCATACCACCAAACTCAATAACAGTTTGTAAACAAATCGTTTAAGTCTGTATTTCCATGACGGCAAAAAATAAATAAATAAAATAAATTAAAATACAGAAAAATAGAAATGGCTAATCATTGTACAGAGTATAAAGGATCGGCGTCAGAGGGCAGATAGCGTGCTCCTAATATCCACATTGTTAGTGCCATTCTGCACCTAGTCTAAATACGAAACCATAGTTCCGTATTTCGTTATCACTATGTCATTATTAAAACCAGCCAGTTTTAAACATACTTCTATAATATTCTTATTCTGACGCACTTGACATTCGAATTTCGAATCATTTTGAGGATAACTCCCAAGACGATTTAAAATTCGAATTTCGAACGTTATCGTCATTTTTGTAGTTGTGTAATTACCAGGTTCAAAAATCAAAGAAAATCAAAAGGGTACATAGAACGTCACGCGACATTATCCGGGCTTATTGATGGGCGGCGTCAGCGGGCAGATAGAGTGCACTTGTTTTTCACTGTCTGAGCGGCTAATTGTACCATTTTTCATTTCCGTCCCTCGGCCGACTGAGGGCTGAAGTGTAGGTTCACAGTTGGCGACCCGGAGCGTGTTTTTTTTTAATTTTATGTACAAAAAAAATGTGGATCGTAGGATATATAAAAAGATATGTTCTGGTGTTTACTAATAAAACAAAGGTAATTTATAGAATAGAATAGAGCTTATTTTTTCGAATATGGTATACATAACTTTTATGAAATCGCCAGATTATGATAATTTTAGAAAAAAATGAATAGACATACTTACTAGGCTTTTTATGACTTGCATAGAATCATTTTTTATGAGGAGGACGTTTTATAGGAAAACACACTTATGCTTGTTTAGTTAACAATACAAAATAGACAATAGATACGAAATCTTACATTTAGTACAGCTTTTTGTATAAAATAGAGAACAATATTAGAAAAAATAAGGTTGTACTTTTATTTTGGATCTTGCAAAACTATTAAGTAAATATATAATTTTATTGCGAAGACAAATGAATAAAAGCGAAATTAATAAAAGACCACACCTATATGAGTGTGGTTATATGGTGGTGGTTCAAACTTCGAAGCATTAAAAGGACTAAACCTTTCGAGTAAATATAGTACAGTGAAAAATAGTGTTAATGGACGTATTCTTAATTTTATTGCCATTAGTTAATTTAGTATAAGTAAAATTACTTGTTAATCCTAGAGTTAAAAATAAATAAATCGGTAATAGTTCCTTAGTATGAACGCGTCAGTGGGTGGACATCACGACTGCGTTACGCAAAATCACATTGCCTGCTTCCTCCTAATAGTCGGTGACATTCCTTGCTTTATTATTGAACGCTGGTACTTGTAATAACAACTTTAAAGGAAATATTATGAAGTATTTTGGGAAACATTAGAAATTGCATGTCCATTCGTAAAATTCGTCTCGGAGTAAAGAAAATATTTCATTTAATTATGAAATGAAATGAATACACTTTATTGTACACCACATTAAAGTAATTAAACATAGAACATAGAAAAAAATAAATAGACATGCACAAATGGCGGCCTTATGGCTACATAGCCATCTCTTCCAGGCAACCATTATTGTTTTTATTAAACATAATTATTTATAGAAAGATCGAAAAATTCGATTTAAGAATAGAGTTGACGTGCTATTGTACTTTACAAAAGTATTTACTATTCTAGTGCCTGATCTTCCCAACCGTAGAAGGTAATTAATGAATCTATACTCATATTATAAAGCTGAAGAGTTTGTTTGTTTGAACGCGCTAATCTCAGGAACTACTGGTCCTGATTGAAAAATTGTTTTAGTGTTAGATAGCCCATTTATCGAGGAAGGCTATATATAGGCTATATATCATCCCGATATCATGCACGGAAGCGAAGCCCTGGGACGTAGCTAGTCTCTGATATGTGATTATTGTGATTATAAAAAAAAATAAAACATTGTTCATACGTAATATTTTTACACCTTGCTAAATTTTAGAGTTTGATACGCGCGGCTCCGCTCCCATAGCATAATGTTATATACATACATAGCCTACAAAATATAGCCTATATTAAGTGATTAATGTAGCTTTCGAATAGCAAAAGAATATTTAAAATCGGTCCATTAATTTTTGAGCCTACTCATTACAACCAAACAAACAAAGTTATCCTCTTTATTATATTAGTGTACAAAACAATCGGATGAATAGACACTCCCATTTACACACTAAAAACATTTTAAACTCAATATACTCTTAAAAAGTATTAATATAAATCAATATCAAAATATAAATCTAATATCTAATTAACCTGAAGCGGAATACTAAATCAAGGCATATAGCCATATCGTATCCTCATTTAAATAATATTAAAGCCTTTCAAATTCTCCACATAACCTGTCTGCCTATCTGTCTGCCTTTCACATCTAACTCTAATTTATCATCCTGGTACAGAATAAATAAATTATGAAATCCATTGCCATGTATATTTGTGAACACTATAAACTAGTTATCTTTTACATAAAGAAATGTCTCTTTAAGATCCAATTTTCAAATATTACGCAATAGTAAAACGCACTAATTATTCAAATTTGAATCATTCTTATAGAAAGAGCAATATTTTATTTTGGGGCACACTGATGCATCTTATATCTTTAATCTAAACAATGTATGAATACATTTTAAACCTTATTTAATGATATGAAAAAATATCCACTAATTTAAGTAGAAGGCCCGCAGTTTCAATCGTTGTAGGCTATGTAATATAGTTATAGTATATGTAATAGTAATATACCCTATACTCAAAATATAACCCTTCTCTTCAACCTATCCTAGCTCACCCTACCATAATTAAAAAGAAATTTCCAAAACCAGCCAATAGTTTCGAAGTGTGTAGTTAGAATTCGCTTGTATCACGTAGAAGTTACTATTTCAAATTTAAGATTCGCAAAAGAATTTAAATTTAGAAGATACAGTTCCACACATAACGGCCAGCTCATTAACAAATACATTCATATTTAATCGCAACTGGTTCTTAAAATATTCTTCACATATTCGGGTACTCTATGGTTCTTCGAATTCAGAACTCATCTCATATTATTAATTGAATAAATTCTATTTTTTAATTGACACAATAATGCTAAGGCCCGTTATTCATTATGCCACTTTTATAGTATTTTTTAAAGTTGCCATAAATATAAATGTTTTTGCTTATCTGTGTTCTTAAAGTTATTCAGATCACGTAGATTATTAATGAATACATAGTTCACGCATTACAAAAACCGGTGCTAGGAAAATTGTATACTTTTATGGACGGTAAACGAGATGTGATGCTAATGTTAATTAACGTTACGACAGAAGGCTTGTTTTTGTAAACTTTTACGAAATTGACAACAATTTTTTGTCTTGAGATATGCGGGTTCCTTCGCTTTAATGACAACTACCGTCCGTGAAACAGTAGATAGAAATAGCCACTCTAATCATTCGTGAAGAAACTTAGTTTTACAAGAGTTCAAGGGTTAGAAAAAAATACTTTTGTTTTCAACTTTGTTTTTAGAGAACTAACTCCATCAACACCAGCGGTATTTTCTATTCTTTTAGTTCTTTAGTTCGTATATTTGTTGGTAGGTTCAGGATTAGACAATGTATTGATGTGTTTTTTTAAATGAACTAGCTGTTCCTCGTGGTTTTGCCTGCGTATATCTGTTGTGGGATTTGATCAAACTCCTTTCTAGGCGGATGCCTATATCATATCATAACATCTACCTGCATGCCGAATTTCAGCCCGATCCATCCAGCGGTTTGGGCTGTGCTTTAATCTATATAAATATTATTAAGCTGAAGAGTTTGTTTATTTGAACGCGCTGATCTCAGGAACTACTGGTCTGATTCGGAAAAAAATTTTAGTGTTAGATAGCCCATTTATCGAGGAAGGCTATCGGATATAAATCATCCCGATATTCTCACGGGAGCGAAGCCCTGAGCCGCAGCTAGTAGATCAGTCAATCAGTCAGACACCTTTGAGTTTTAGGCATATTATACGTGCAAGCGATTTATTTTATTCCAAAAGATATTTCATCAAGAGTCATACATTGGAAATTACACCTCCAAACGTGTCTCCATTCAAATTGTTTTAAACCGACTTTCAAAAAAAAGGAGGTTATCAATTCGACCTCCTCCTCTAGGAGGAACTCCTCGAAAATCATTTATTTTTTATTTTTGTTGAAATCTATACAAACGGTGCCTTCATCTACTTCCAAGTTAACAAGATTTTGCATTGAATGTTTTTTTTTAATATTACCAGGTTATGCTTGACAAACCGGCAGCCACAATATGGTACAAACAAGTATATTCGATAAATCACACAAAGAGGTTCATTACAATAATATCGTCCGTCAATTAGGACCGAACCCAACCACTTAGTAAATAAAACAAGATTAAGGGCGAGGGTACACGCTTATACAACTTTATATATGAAGAACTAGTTGTTCACCCGGTTCTACGTGTGTTAAAGCTTGACATTTCTCTGTTTTTTAATTAGTGTGGGTTCAATCCCCATAGAAAATTATTATGTGATGAACATTGTAATTTTCTACTGTCTGGGTGTTATAGTATGTATTCCTATTATTGTTATCTAGATTCCATAGTACAAGCTTTGCTTAGTTTGGGACTAGGTAGCGTTGTGTTAAATGTCCGAGAATATTTATTTAATTATTTATTATTTAATTATTACATTTGATGACATCCAAGACTGATATCTGCCACCTAACGAACCTTTTTTTTGTACAGAAATTCTTCGATATCGGGTAACGTTCAAACAGTATAAAATATATTGCAAGGAGGAAGTTGGTGCCACCGAAGTTCTCTTTGGTATTTTTTACAACTAAAGATACACATTGTACATCGAATAATAAAGCCGTAAAATATTTTGTCTAATGAGCAATCTCTACAAGCAAAACTAAGCAGATTTTAAGGAATTTAGAACAGTATGCGGCATGGAATGGGGAAAATGCCAGTCTTCTGACCCCGACTATCATCCCTAACCCCTTCGCAAAAGCTCCAATGAAATAACTGCTGATTTATCAATTCTACATTAACAGAAAAAACAGAATTTATCATTTACTAGCTGATCTGCGCGGTTTCGCTCCCGTAGCATAATGTTATAGCCTATAATATTACTCGTCAATAATGTAGCTTTCGAATGGTGAAAGAATTTTTAAAATCGCTCCAGTAGTTTTTGATTCTATTCATTGCAAACAAACAAAGTTTTCCTCTCTATAATATCAGTGTAGAAGTGTAGATAAAAATGAGCTAAATCTCTAGACTACTGTGTCTGCAGATACATACTATTTAATTATTTTGCCGCATAATTATTTTTCACTAATTTAAAGTAACTAACTTCTACATCAGAGAGAAACCTAAAATTGGAGTGAATGTATTTTTGATATTATCTACATTTGCGCTAATTTACACTTAAATTATAAAGAGGAAATTCGATTTATTGTTTGTTTAAATTTAAATTTAATACTACGACAGATTTGAAAATTCCTTTTACCATTGGAATCGTACATTAATGCGATGAAATAAATTTATTGTCAAATAAATTTTCTACGAATATATTAAAATTATATAAGTTTTATACGAAACAATAACCTTTTCTTTGTACTATGTACTCCAACCTTAAGTATCTAGATGTCGTGATATAAACGCATTGCTTGAAGACAACGAAGGCGCGGCGAAGGCCTATTGACCGCCGTTACTCGCAAACACTATCTTCTCCACCGAGTGACATTACTGATAAACCAACTATACATTACTTTTCCACTTCTAGATACCCCTATACATTGATGAACATAGCACGCAATGTACTTCAAAGTTTTGCTGCAAAAGAAAATACTTCTTTATTCGCATTACATTGCTCGTTCGTCTTGAAACTTTTGTTTTATCGGGACGTGAACCAGTAATGTACAGTTATGCAGAGATAAATCCAACTGTCCAGTGAATGTTGATGAGTGCGTACAAATCACGTTTCGCGCGAATCAATACTTACCCCCCTGTTTATTGCAGGGGTTAGTTGGGGAGGTATCGACCGGGGCACCTGACCGGCACTAATCATAGCTCATCCGACACCTAGCTCTTCACTCGAGTACAGTCGAGTACACAAACACAAATGTGTGGTCAGAGATTATAGAATATGCAAGGGTTAATATTACGTGCGTTTGAAATTCAGTGAATCGAAAACTCCTTTAGGCGTATTGATTTTCGTGAAAGAAAATTATGGTCATAATAAATCCAATTAAGTTCCTTATTATATTGTTTTAAATAATAATATTATAATGAATAAAGATTTGTTTGTTTGTTTGATTGTATTGAATAGGCTCCGAAATTTCAAGACTGTTTGGATGAAATTTTGTACAGAGGATATAGGACAGTTTTTATTCCGAAAATCTTACGGGAACAGGATATATGTAGGCGGTTGAAACCGCAAAGCTTAGTGAATTTTTAATAAAGGCGGTCACTGCTAAATAATTTTAATGACAATCCCAAAAACTTAAAGTAAAAAAGCTTTTTTGTCATTGCGTTTAGATGCTTACACTTTTTTGTTTGTTTATTTTCTTACAATCATATCAAAATTACTCACTCACTTATATGTGTCTTATTTAGTTTACTCGGTCTTAATGAATTTTTCTTCTTATTAATTAATGTCAGTACTGACTATTTCTGCATTTTGCAGAATAAATACTCTTCGTGGACATTTAAGCCATGCTGTCGTAATTATTTTAGCAGAAATTTTTGTTTCTCCGGTGTATCGTTTAATTAAAGGGACAATAAGTTATTAACCTAGTTCCTGACAATTATGAAACTACAATGCTCATATAAATACTAAAATCTTGGTGTTGGTCCTGAAGTGGTCCACACTTGTCGTCGACTTTCTTTAACAGTATTGTTTTCGACGTATTTTAGTGATGTGTAGAGTGACTGTCCGCGACGTCATCTACCAATGCGTGAAGACGGGGTAATATGTCTATCTGTAGACAGCTGTAGTAGGTAATATACGTCTGCCGATGCACCCGCCATCCATCGAAAGATGACGTCCGCGTATGTGACTGCCGATGTGTAGAGGGGGCTTAACTTGTGATGTTTATTGAATTAAAGACTTTTTTACAGTATTTGAAAGAAAGAAAGAAAGAAAATATATTTAATTGGCAAAAAAAATTAATGATAACAAATGAAAACTTAAGGTATAAACATAAGAAAATAAAAAGAACAACAAAATGAAAAAAAAAAAAATGAATACCTCTAACACAAAAAGATTGCCAAATTGGAGCCCACTCAGTTTTTGTTATGTCGCATACACGACATAACAC